>JAOTQW010000004.1:10832569-10844630 GCA_026260075.1 Sisor rabdophorus | reverse complement strand
GAACCCCGGTCTTTCTGGTATCAGTCCAACATCTTAACCACTAGGCCACCCCTTCGCCTTTCAAACATCCACCCACCATCCGTCTGTCCGTTCATCTATTCAGCCATTTTCTGCATACAGACAATCGTCATTATTGAACTGTATTTTGGATTTTAGTGTTTTTCACCAAAGCAATTAGGCAAACAGTGAATCCATAAACATGGTTTCAAAAACCCCACCCCCGTCGCTTTTACACCATTTTTGAAACCCTGTAACAGCATTTCACACCTGCTATACATGAGGGATGGGGTGTGGGGGATATGGCAGAAAATCAACCGGTGAGTCAGTTTCAGTCTTACAAGGTAGATTTGCTCAACAAGCCCCAGAAATATAATAGAACATGAGAACTCCACTGCTGAATGGCAGGCGAACCCCATGAACCTCTCTGATAGAGGGTATATCCATTGTGTAAAAAACAATAGTGCTGGCTTCCGTAACCATAGACTTATTCTCTCCAACTGAACCAGCAGCAGAGACAGGGCTGTAAGAGACACCTGCATGGCATGATTGTGTATCACCGTATCGGAGCGAAACATGAAACTCAAAGATCTGCACCATTTAATAATTCAAATGACTTAAATTGGCCAATCTTGCAAATCAGACAGTGTAAAAAAAAAATAGTTTCTTGTGGGGCAGAAAATGAAAATCCAAGTGGTAGCAGTTTTGCCTTTTTTGAGACATCTGCAGGTCCAAAGCAGAGAATAAGATAGCTGAATAAATAAAGTAAAGACCCAAACAAAGAAAACACCCTATTGTACTGTGCAAACAATTTCATTAGCCTGAAAAACTAAAAATTGTCCGCAGACAACTAAAGACTACAGTTTTTTTTAGATATTGAGACTAAAAACAGGAAGTTAAATGTTCTGTTTTCTTCTTCCAGAAATAAACATACAAATTTCATCATCAAGTACCACCGTTAGTACCATCGTGCAGTTATCTAGACCGAGTATTAGACCAAGCAAAACTACTTAGATTTCAGTTCCTTCTATTTTCTTTTAAATTTGATGCATGTTACAGTAAATGTGAACAATGTGAATATGAAGCCAAGATGCTTCTTACATAATAACAAATCAATGGCTCACTAAAGCTCTTGTGGCCTGGCCTTTCAACCTCTTTCCAAATGTCACAAAACCTCGAATTTGCATCTAATGACAACCTCCCTGCTCCCAACGCCTGTACAGCACAATCAATAAGAGAATGTACAAATGTTTAACCCTGCACAGCCCCCCAATTCATCATCGAATAATACCTCTGCAAGCTTCAGCATTCGGGTTTGTGAATTATTTCACCCAGGGTCTGCGTAAACGAGGACAGGTAAATTTGTGAAATTATCCCATTCTTGGTCTAAGAAGCATTTCCAGCGTTTTTTATTACATAATTTTGAAAGGTCTTCTTTACTTCACAGCACCAGCACAGCTGCCACTCCTACCAAGTTCATAACCATCAGATGCTATAACCTAACTATAAGAGCATAAACAAACATAAGATTGCTATTCAAAACTATAAAACAAAATTTCTTACTAAGCAGCAATGAGCATTGCCACTTTTAGCCTGTCTTCTCAGAAATTTAAAAAATCTTATTCGATTGTCCAGTTTCTTTTTTTGTGAAATAGTATAGGCTCCTATAAAGTAAAATGGAGTACAATACGCCTACAGTACTTTAAAATAAATCACAATAACAACTAGATAAAGGTCAAGGTACCTACTAAGACTTCTATCAGTAATCTACAGAGCCCTTACACAACAGATGTATTTACCCAATGTAGGTGTGCCCGATTGAGGGTTGAGCTACACTTTGAACAGTACTTTTTTATAGTAATAACAAATAGCAACATACCCAATATACAAAAGGTTTAACATTTCGTGTTCTACAAAGCTAATTTAGATGTAATGACCTAAAAGTATAAAATATGAAAGAGAGAGAGCAGGCCCGGGATGAAAAAAAACTGCTGTGCTAAGCCTCTGCAAGCTCTTTGTTTATGTTCCAGCAGCTCTCCCCACCTCCTGCTCTACACTGAACGACTGGCACTTTTTCAAAGCCACAAGTTATGTGGTTCTGACGTCAACCTGGCTGCTATCTGTGAAATTCTTTACACAGATTTGCTGCCAATGAGCAGCACGTAAATGTTGGCCAGAGCTCTATTACAGGAGATGTTCAGTAGATTTGGCCCCAAAAGATGTTTTGTGGCGCATTCATTTGGGAAGATTTAAAAGCAGCTTTCCTAAGTGGATAATAAGATTAGCAATCTAAATATTCAGAATACAAAACATTTCTTAATGAAGAACATTTTGTTCCAGAAGCTTGAGGTAGAGATGACTCACTTCCCGCATGTTTTTTTATAATAAGCAATTTATATGATAAGATTTCCATTTTTTCATGAGTCATCTTCCCAGTCCAACTCTTTCGAGCATGTTATCTTATTCAGTTGTAGAGCAGTTAAATTAAAAAAATTAAAAAGTAAAACAATGGTTTGTGTCGACGCACACACGCACGCACCCTTATTTACATTGACTTACAACTGAGCAATTGGGTGTGAAGGGCCTTAACACCTTAACCACTAGGCCACCCCTTCCCCATATACATCACACACATACACACACACTGAACCTCGGGTAACAAGAGAGTACAACCCTAAAAGGAAATGTCCAATAGGCAATATTTTGTATGGCCACCATTATTTTTCAGTACTGCCTTAACCCTCTTAACTGAGCTTAACAGAGGTTTACAGGTTGCCACTGGAATCCTCCATCACAACATCACAGAGCTGTTAGATGTTGGAGACCTTGTTCTCCTCCACTTTTCGATTAAGGATGCCCAACAGATGCTTGACCAGTCTACATTTACATTAGACTTACAACTGAGCAATTTGGGGTTAAGGGCCTTGATTAGGAACCCACGGTGGTGCTGGGAATCGAACCCCGGTCTTTCTGGTATCAGTCCAACACCTTAACCACAAGGCCACCCCTTCCCCAGTCTATCACCTTTAATTTGAGCTTCTTTAGCAAGGCTATAGTTGTTGTGTTTTGGGATCATTACCACACTTCCCCACGGCCTAGTCTCCGAAGGGAGGGGATAATGCTCTGCTTCAGTATGTCACAGTACATGTTGGCATTTATGGTTCCCTCAATAAAGTGTAGCTCTCCAGTTCAGAGTGCAATCTGTCCTGTTCAATTGCTGTATGGTCTTGGCAATTTTCTTGTTTTATAGGCCATCTTCATATAGAGCAACAGTTATTTTTTCAGATCCTCAGTGAGTTCTTTGCCATAAGGTGCCATGTTGAAATTCCACTGACCAGTATGAGTGAGAGAGCAAAAACAACAAATTTAACACACCTGCTCCGCATTCACACCTGAAACCTTGTAACACTTAACAGTTTTATGACCGGGAGGGAAAATAGCTACTTGGACCCAATGTGCACATTTCCTATTAGGGGTGTACTTATTTTGTTGCCAGGGCTTTGTGTTAGGTTCTCTTGATCTGATAGCAAATTTACACTGCTACACAAGCTGTACATTCACTACTTTACATTGTAGCATAGTTTTATTTCTTTAGTGTTTTCATATAAAAAGACCTAATAAATACTAACAACAAACGGGTATATTCACATCTGTGACACACACACACACATATTTACATATATTATATACACACACGTATGTATGTGTATATATTGACATACATTATATGCACACATACCTACATGTGTAATCTCTAATTTAGTATGATAGTTTTAGTCAGCGCTGCCTGCTTTTATCCAACATGGGCATCAATCTTTAATATGAAAGCCTTTAAATGGGAACTGATGAATTTTTAAAGACATGTCTGCTTTACTGTCCAGCTGGGATCCATTTGTCCCACTGGGGACTTTTACAATACAGGTAAGACACCAAAGACCATTTTTGCCTTCTCTTTTACCCTTAGGAAGAATTAAATAAACAAACATGATACCTATGCGTGTGATATTTTGGCTTAAGAGAACCAAACAATATGTGGTAATGAACTTAATGTCAACAATCTAAACAGATGAGCAAACCACAAGCTAAAGCCGCACTCTGTATTTTGGCTTTCATAGAGACTGCACGCAAACTAGAGCTATATTTAAATCATGTAAATCACAGGTGACAATTTAAAAATAAAAAACACTACAATCACTAATACACTTTATAGTCACTTAGTTTAAGGCTAGACATGGACAAAATAATAAATCAATTAATAAAACAGACCCTGGCGTCTTGGCCAACACTGGACCACATAGTGTCAAAAATACTGCTTATCTTTACACTTTACAATGTCAGTCTTTTTCATGCAATTTTACTGCACCGCCTTTGCATTTTTCTCCATCAATCAAGCATTTTGATCGATTTGACACATTGATGCTTGGCTGTTTGCACAGAGCCTAAAAGAGGAGTTGATTTAAAGATGTGATTGGGTCACCCCAATGCCAATAAAGGTCTGTCTGAGGGGGGAGGGGGTGCAGAAAAAAGGCTGATCAAGGTTTTATGACTAGCCAAAAACGAGATTTCTGTCCAAAGGGTCAGTCTAGCTGGAAAATGAAGCATAGCAGTATGTATCCACTGTGTTTCGTTTTTCTTCATTGTTATTTCAGATGAGCAACAATCTAAAGTATAAAGCTATACATCAAACGCTTTGAACAAAAAGACATGGTTCTGATTTTTTGCGACTTTGAACTGATGTCCTCCAAAAGGTGAGAATATTGGCGCAACCATGTCAAGTTTTAAGTTAACTTGTTAATACATACCCAAGTTGTATTGTGGGCTAAACGTGGTCTAAGGTCATAGCAAAAAGTCACCAATGCTTTGTTCTTTTGTGTTTTCCTCCCCTGGCAATTCTATAATAAAATAGCCTTTGACTGAAATGAAAATGTGCACAAATATATATTCATGTCTTTGGGCATTTTCTGCCTTTATTTTTGCTATTAAGCCGAGACATAATTATTTATAAATTATGGCAAGATGTTTGAATTTAAAATGTTAAATGCCATATGAGGGTGGCTCCATGGCTTAGTAGTTAGCACTGTCTCCTCACAGCAAGAACGTCCCAGGTTCGATTCCCAGGAAAAGGGTTCTGTATGGAGTTTGCACGTTCTCTCCACACACAACATATATATATATATATATAAAATACAACATATATTGCAATATTTAAAAAAATATAAATATTACATGCAACAAATGCAAAGCTCGAGATGCTACTATTGTTTTCAGCAGGCTTCTCTTTTAGACAATAAATGCATGTTTTAGAAACAACTATAGTAGTGGGGGAGAAGGTTGTTTGACACCTACTTGGAGTTTGATACATATTTATTATGAAAAATGTTGATAAAGTATTGATATTTATGTACAACACTAGCAACATAGGGAATGCAAGTTGTTTATTAGTCTATATGTTGGGTTTGAATTGCAAGAGAAAGCAAACCAGTTTAATAATATTTAAAAATGAAATACAATCAACACGCTTAGCAATGCCCAGATTTGTTTAACCAAATCCACAAACTTGGCTTGCACAAAACTTTGCTGGCAAACAATAGCTGCGGCTACGTTATTTCGACAGCAATTTATATATCATAAATTCTGCATTCAGACCGGACACAAAACAAACGTCTAATTTAAATATCAAATTTACTGACGCCCACGAGACAAGCCGATAGCGAGTTCCTTCCCTATCTGCGCTTTTGCCAGAAGGTTCATGCCAAGATGGGTTGCTTAAGATCGGTTTCTCGCTTATAAAATGAAATTTTGTTTTGTCTAGCCTGAAAACATTAGGGCGGGGTTCCAACTGACACAGGCTGACGAGTAGTGGCAGAGACTGTGTCCTGAGTGACAGATTATCACTTTCCTTCAGGCACATTCCTAACCACGTCCACCCACCTGCCCAAAATAAACTGCAGCATATTAACCCTTTGCTTTCCAAAATACACAAGCAGTGGACAATTTTTAGAGTCAATTTTAAAATCAAATAGATTTTAAAACACATGCCCACACAAGCATTGCGATTATGTAAACAAACAAGAAGCTTGCAGCTTTTAATTTTATGGTCAACAAGTTCCATGCATTCTGGTGGTAGTATTATATGGCAGCATAAAGGGCAATACATTATATAATCATGCATTATGCACTACAACAACCACTTACTTCTTATGACAAAGAAAATTGTCTTTCTACATGTTAAAAACATGTACTTTAGGTTAAATGGTAATTCTAAACTGTCCATAGGAGTGAGTGCGAGTGTGTTTGGTCCCCTCAACCCATGTGCTAGAAAAGGCTCCAGCAGACCCTGTAAACCCGAGTTAGGGAATAAGCAGGTATAGAAGATAAATGAATATATTTATGCTTTTTAAATGCCCCTCCTAAAGAGTCTGGAAGACTGATGCAGACACACTCTGCAAACCACAACACAATGCTTCGAGTCAAACAACAATTTATTTTGATTACCTCTAGTAATAAGCAATAGAGAAACACAATAAACTGTCTAGAGCTTTAAGCAAACTCTCAGTTTTACTTATAAACACAACCACATTTTTAAAGGCTGCATCAAAAAGAGAATGAAACTCTAGGCAATTTATAGGCATTATAATAGTAATAATTGCATTGTGAGGTTTTCTATAGACACAGTGTTTAAGGCTCACAGACATAGCATGACATGTGGCCCTGGCTTGTGACTTGAAATTATAACCATAAATGTTGTAAAGCTACATCACTAACATGATTCTCAATATAGGAACTAGTAGTGAAATTACATTTCCCTTTTAGATTTTTCCCAACTGTAAAACTTGTAAAAACTTACAGGTTGTATAGTTTTGAAAAATAGTTTAGATTTATTATAGAAGCCTAAAAAACAAAATCAAGCATTTACACCATTTAAGATATAAGAAAAGAGAAGTGTGTATTAATATTTCCAGCTGTGCAGGAGGACACACTCTGGTGACAGCTGCAATTATAAAAACCTAGCTGGATGATGGCTTTCGGGTAATTAAAGTAAACCAAACAAAAACAAAACTAAACATTTTTGTGTAATCCTGTTCCAATTGTGTACACCTCCTCCACGGAAAACATCCAACACATTTAGTTTTATTACCAGCTATATTAACAAACATGGCTGCAATTTGTATTGTGTTCAACACCCGTACACAACCTCCAATTAAATTTAGTTCAGACACAAGTTGCTCTTCTCAGGTTTCTCACAAATCACCATAGTTTTGTACATGACTGATTTTTATGATGCCACCAATAGAACATTTTGCTAGATTGTCTTTCTGGCATGATCCAAGTATCATTCTGACTAAAATATTTTAATTAAAGTCTAACAGTTAACAGAAATACATACAATCTCAATGATGATTTAAATAAAATGCTCAAAACTTCGCACGTCTATTTATTTACTGTGAAAAAAAAATGTTGCGTTGTGCTGTACATTGGATTGTTAATTAAACTGTGGCACTCTGATATAACAAAAAAAAACATTTAAAGTAGTGCAGATTGAAAAACAATTTAACATTTTAACTAAAGGTAAGTGACGAGAACCTTTACAACCACCCTCACCCCTTATGAAATGTAAACATTAAAAAAAAATTTTATCAATAACTGCAATATATCACACTCACCTGTCTGAACTGCTCCTCATAGGTCCAGTCAGTGTGGTCCTGGCCATGCTGCTGGCCCTGAGACGCTGGGACTGAAAAAGCAGAGGCTCGCGGTTCAGGTTCATGCCCTGATCGTGCCTTTAGCAGCTGAGAGTGAGGATGGAGCTGACGATGAGGCAGCAGCATGATGCCTCTCCCTGGAGTATTG
This sequence comes from Sisor rabdophorus, assembly GCA_026260075.1. Taxonomy (NCBI): domain Eukaryota; kingdom Metazoa; phylum Chordata; class Actinopteri; order Siluriformes; family Sisoridae; genus Sisor; species Sisor rabdophorus. The sequence continues at coordinate 10,836,782 of JAOTQW010000004.1, read as the reverse complement.
GCTTCTCCACTCATCTGCAGGCCTTCCTCAGCAATGTCCTCATCATAGTATTCCTCCATTTCACCCTCGAAATCATCCTCATCCCACTTTTGTTTACTAGAATTGATTAAAAGGTAGACTAATGTTATGTGCCAGCCGAAGCCTACTACCTGATAAAGGTTCTGTAAATGTTAAAAATGCCCATAGATTGACTGTTAATTTTTATGGTTTAAAAATCATTCTGCAACTCTCATTCACACAATACTATGATTCTTATTGTGCCCACTAAACACTAAAAATAAATATATTGCGCATATTATATTATATCTATCTATCTATCTATCCATCTATCTATCTATCTATCTCTCACAAGGCTCACACTAACTCCTATGGGCAATTTAGTGTCACCAATCAACCTAACTTGCATGTTTTCGGACTGTGGGAGGAAACTGGAGTACCCGGAGTAGACCCACACAAGAGAACATGCAAACTCCGCATAGAAAGACCCTTTGTTTATATATCGAACCTTGGACCTTCTTGCTGTGAAGTGACTATAATAGATACTACCCCACCCCAATATTTATTAAAACATGGCAATTAGGAGCATGCGTACATTTGCTCTTCCTCGTCAGACATGTACACATTTCTGTGATGCTCCTCCTCCTCCTCCTCTCCTTCAACTTCATCCTCTTCCCCGCCGGTGCTGTGATCAGACTTAGGACTTTCAGCCATCGGCCGTCTCTGAAGACCAGCCGCCGCAGCCCTCATGGCTGCCAGAGCCGCTATCTGAGCACGCTCTGTGTCAGAGTTGGAACTTAGCTTCAGCTCATCATCTGTGGTGGAGGAGCTCTGAAACGAACCGGTCTGCTGTTGCTGCTCCATCTCCATGAGCAGTCTGGCTCGCTGTTGCCTGTGCAAATTTTCCATAACTGCCTGCAGCTTCATCTCCAGGCGGAAAAAAACTGGAAAATATTGCTTCTTTTGCCCTCTTCTTTTTCACAAAAAGCAATGAATGCTGAACAGAAAGGAAATTCGCCTTACAGAGGTACAAATGGTTTGAGTTTTCTACGTTAATCCAAGGGTTGATAAAGATTTTGTCAAAGACACCACCCTATACAGCACTACAGACAGAGACAGGCTTTAGAGAGGAGAAACTCCATCTGACGCCAAGCGTCGAGCTCTATCAGAGCCTGAAAAAAACAGAAGAAATAAATGATTAGAGAAATCCAGCATTTTTATGAGCTTTTCTAAAGCAGGTCTACCAAATCATGCAAAAGTATTATTTTAACTGTCATGTTAACCCAATATTGTTCACATCTGTTTTTTATGTTCAACAAAAGTTAACATCTTTTTATTCTCTGTACCTGTACCAAGGCTGGGGCCTATCCTGGCACACTTTGGCCAGGTCACCAGTCTATCACAGGGCCACATATAGATGACAAACCACACACACTCCAGGCCGTTTTGAGGCACCAATCAACCTAAATTAATATGTTTTTGGGCTGTAGGAGAAAACTACAAGCATGTGGAGGAGATGCAAACTCCACACAGTAAGACCCCTTGCCCGGAAATCGAACCGGGGCCTTCCTACTCTAAGGCAAGCGTGTTAACCACTACGCCGCACTGTGTCAAAAGTTTATTTCCCCAAAATGCGGCTTTCTCCGCAAGATATAGTTTGTATGCAAAAAATTAGATAAGAAATCGCCCCTGTAAAATGTAATGCATGTCTACATTCAGCCTAAACAAAGTGGAATCGCATCCAATTTGTTTAGTACCTCAAGCAAAAACCTGAGCTGTAATGCAAGAACATGTACAAAAAGAAACTGTCAAGTATTGCTACGCACATTTTTTTGCTCCGAAAGTGATTTTAAAACATAAAGCAAAAGTAAATGCTGGGACAAACTAACAGACACAGACATTTGCTCAACCAAAAGTCTGCCACATATGGAGGATTCAGTGCCAAAGCTAAGGAGCATGGCAGTATTTTGGTTTTAAAAGGAATGCATACAGGAAAACTGAAGGTCTTTGTACATGTAAATCGAGTAGCAACGGTAAGGGGAAATATTAAAAATCTTTACAGTCTCCTTGAAACGAAGGACTTTTTTTTAATTTGTTATACTTGGCAGAATAATCTTCACATGTCAATGAAAATTATTTAACCATGTTATTATAAAAGAAATATGTTGGAGGTCTATAACAGGAATACATACTGCTCTAAACATACCTGGCAGATGCACTTATTTTACTGTAAATTTGCCATTAAAAATATATTTATTGAAACTTATGCCCTTTTGCCTTTTATTTTTCCTTGTTTTAAACGGTTGTTTCTGTTATATGGGCATAAACAAAACAGCACGTCTTTGAGCTTATTTCACATACAGTTCGTATTCTATACGTTAAGGTTTGATTTTTCCTAACTTTTCCACAATTTTATTCAGAATTTGTATACATAAAATCCTTATTTAAATATTTCCTCGAATAACGTTTGCATGCTATTTAAATGTTTTTTTCTTCCTAGAAAAAAAATCACAGCTGATTTTTGGTTTAGTAATCCTGCCATGTTCAAAAATTAGAGCTTGTATGATTTACAACAGATCTTAATAAATACAAGGAAACCAGACATTAAAGAACAAATTAATTCTGCAGATGCTAATGCGGAGTTTATATAGCTAATCTATGATTATTACATTTATTCAACTAAGCAGTTAAGAGGTTAAGGGCCTTGTTTAGAGGGCCAGCAGTGCCGACACCGTAATCTTTGAGATATCACTTCACATGATTTGCTTCCACTTAAAAGAAACAACAATTTGCCCAAATTAAGTGTTATTTCGAAGAAAAAAAAAGTCTCAGAGAGAGGATAAGCATACAATTGTGAGTGAGGTTCTAGTTGTGGTAAATGAATATTATGTAAACAATGAGCAAACCTGGCTAAACATTTACTGCTAGTCACTAAAGTTTATCAGGTTAGCTTGCTTGGAACGGCTGACTGTTTTCTGTCTACACCAGTCACTCAGGTCTCCGTCTACGGGTTTTGACTGCACGTTTAACCAGAGGAATTTGCTCATGTAAGCCACACAATGAGAAATAAGCCACAGTACAGCAGAACAAAGCGGTACATGACCATGAGAGGAAAATTATTTACCTTAGTCTGGTGCCTTTAAGCATGCAATACTAGCCTTTTTTAAATCCCATTCCTGTTAGCAAAAGATCACATGACAACTGCTCATATGATCAACATGGATAGCTATGTATATGTCCAGTAACCACATTTTCGCAGATCTTATCTGTGAACTCTGAAGTTTAATCTGAGGAAGATGTGAGGTTGTGAATTTAATAAAAAACCATCATAAAAAAACAGGTCAGAGCAAAAAAAGCACCAAAGCAAAAAGGTCTTGTTCTGTGAAGTGGAGAAAGAAATGTAAGTCTTAAGCAGAAAACTAGTCATAAGAAACTGAGCATGTCCGTCAGGGCGATGGGGGAGGTGGGAAAAATAGGAGGGGCGTCAGCTGCTATATTAGTTCTTGCTGTAACGTCATACTTTTAAACTTATATTGACTTAAAATATTTACTTTATATAATTGTTAATTTATATATAAAATATTGATAAATCAAAAAGCTTCTCATAACTCTGCTAAATTAAAATCGTCTAAAACGTACTTCTTGTGTGGCACGCTACCAACGAACAAAAATCACTGCATCACTGGCAGGCGCATAGACATTAGTGCCAAATCCTGCACGTGCAGATTAACTGACTCATAGCCAAGCCACTTACTTCCTACAACTGCTGTAAAAACATGCCTGCACCTTGCTCAAACTGTAATCTGTCACATATATCCACTATCCTAATAATTACTATTTTTGAATAGGTCATTTATTAAAAATAAGAAATGCACCTAATTAGTCATTACATATAGTTATGTCTAAAGACAGCGTCAAATCTTTTCCACGAGCTGCTGTAGGCAAAACCTGAGACGTAACATGCCAAGAAAAACCTGTTCAGCCAGATTAATAGAGGATTTGCCACCCTTCAAAACAATAAGAAAAAAACCTAGAAAGGGCGGCGCGGTGGGGCAGTGGTTAGCACCGTCGCCTCACAACAAGAAATGGGTTCGAATCCTGGGCTTGGGGTCTTTCTGTGTGGCGTTTGCATGTTCTCCCCGCGCTTGCGTGGGTTTCCTGCCACAGTCCAAAAACATGTGCATTAGGTTGATTGGTAACTCTAAATTGCCCATAG
>JAOTQW010000004.1:10806889-10817697 GCA_026260075.1 Sisor rabdophorus | reverse complement strand
CGGGGAGAACATGCAAACTCCGCACAGAAAGACCCCAAGATCGGGATTCGAACCCAGAACCTTCTTGCTGTGAGGCAACAGTGCTAACCACTGCGCCACCGCGCCGCCCTATTAAGATGTATATTTTGCTTAAATATTATATGGTGTGTCTTTCTTGTAAAAAAATGCATACCAGAAAAACAACTGGTGGAGCTCCAATAAGAGAAATAGCAGTGGAAAGTTTGCGTTTATTGCCTCCGCTGTATCCTCCAGCCACTTGTTCAGCGTACTGGGCTAATCCCAGTTTTTTCACGCCCCACTGTGAGACCTATTGGACAAAGATGAATTATTAATGCTTGCTTAGACTTCAAAAGGCTGAAGGCTTTTATATAAAAACCTTGTATCTATAGGATCCTGGCTGGCGATATTTTTCACATACACCATATTGCTAAAATCAGATTCATGTGTTTTAAAACCTTTTATTCCAGATTTACTCTTTATTTTGCTGGTAGACTGAGGTCCACTAATGTGATATTTGGTTTCATTTAGCTACAATATTATATTTTATATATATTGATAAGGTAAGATCTGGAGTATAGCTGGGGTTCCAGTTTAACCAAAAGGTTGTTGAGTAGTGATGGGTTTAGGGCCTTTTGCAGAACACTTGCAGCTCTTGAGTGCTAACCAATCATAACAAACCATGTCTCAAACCATGTTTGGGGTCAGTGTCATTGGTGAAACAGTGTTGTAGTCACTTAGTTCAGTGATGGAATAATGAAATGCTACAACATACAAAACATTCTAGAGAACATGTTTCTACATTTGTATCAACATTTTAGAGAGGAACCACATATAGATCTGATATTCAGGTGACCACAAACTTTTGGCAATATAGTTTATATGCTGCTATATTCAACATTTATTCCAGCATTTATATGAAACCTATAACTTCTAATACCTTTGCTACATATGGCTCAGGGACTCCTCGCAATCGTGCATAGAACTCTAAGTGTTCTCTTCCAGTCAGAAGGTCATTGATGGCATCAAACTGAGGACAGTAGCCCATAAGCTGATGTACTCTGTCCATGTCTCTCAGCACACTAGATATATAGTTAGACCAAGGTTACAGCAAAATGCTATAGTCATTATTTATAGTTATAAGAAGTGTCAGCATTACAGTGATGAACCTGTAATTGTTGAGAAAAGCATCTCCAAAAGTAATGGGTGTGTCTCCAGTCAGCATGCGAAAAGTGGAAGTCTTTCCAGCTCCATTAACACCGAGAAGCCCAAAGCACTGTAATATAAAAGAATAAAAATAAAAGGAAAATTTTAACAAAACACCAAAAACACTGGTATGTCACAAGTAAAATATGACTTGCTTTTGATTTTTTAATAAATACAGTTTTTCTGACTAGTTACATTGTTAAACACAGGAATATAATTTTAAAAATTATAATAATGCATAAGCATAATTAGTTTTTCTTTTGAAAAAACATATAATTTTGCTATATTGATAGAACAGATTTTTGGGAGAGGGATCAGAAAGAACCAGAGCTAAATTGGAACCCAGCCGCTGGAGCACAACTGTGCATGAATTTAGATGCCTTAACCCCTTACACCCCAGCTCCGGTCAGTACTTAAATTTTCAGTGACAATATACGCACCTCTCCCCGAGGAATACTAAGACAAAGTCGGTTCACTGCTGGCCTTTTACCTGCCTTATAGACCTGTACAGATGTAAGAACAGAGGAAAAATGTACTAAATAGGCTAGTTTACAATTGTAGATTCTAAATACAGCCAATTGTCCTTCAAAGTACAACCAATAACTTACATAACACAAGAAGTATTATTGGGTAAGAATTGATTTAGAAGTTGTCTACGTAAATCAAGTAAATTTTAACTTTATTAGTGTAGCACAAAAAACAGTGTCACAAAGCAGATTTCCAAAATGTCAGAAATTACAGACATTTCACCTACATTTTGAATGTATAATATTATCCCCACTGAGCAATCCAGATGCTTCTCAATAGAAAGAATTGGGGCCTTATTTACTAGATTAAATTAATGAAATAGATATCAGCATTTAATTTCCTTTAACTGGATTTGAACACTACAAACCTTGCTTAGGTCTCTGATAGTAAGAATATCACCCTGAGTTTTGTTTCTTTTGACACGTTCTCTTTCTTTTGCTACATCTTCATCATCAGGACCCAATGGTGGCAGCTTGAGTTGTGAGCACATCCTAAGATAGAAAAATGTTAACATATCTTAAATTGAACCTTAATATTATTACTTAAAAACAAAAAAAATATATAATAAAATGTGGTTTACCTGAAATTTATAAAAAAATTGTACTGAAGCAGTAGAGTAAAAATGAAGAAAACGACACCCTCGACTGCCATAGCAAACAAGTTCTTCCCTACAAAATCCCATGAAAGTGGCTCCAGTGAGTGCTTGTTTCCTGCAAAAAAAACCCTCTATCGTTAATATATTAAAAAGTATTACATTTCTTTGGAAGGAGTCTTATTGGCCATACAAAGGAAGCAATTTCATTCAGTTCTGCCTTGATATAATAAAAATTACCAAGCCTTTGAAAAGCATCTGCCATTGCCTGGTTTTTTGCCATGTCGATAAGACCTCGACCCAGACAGAAGTGAGGAAAAATCAGAAAGACCTTTTTGAGGATCCTGTTAACTTCGTTCAAATGCTAAAAACAGAACAAGGCAGTAGGACATCTTGGACAGTATATTTTCTCATTAAATAAAAAACTATTATTATAATTACAATGTAAATGTGTAGCAGAGTAAGACTATTGATATATGACGTCTATTACTTCATCAACAAACAGCTCGAGCACGAAGGTGGCTATGCTGCCGTTAATGCCGATGAAAAGGTTAATGGAGGTAAGCACTACATAGGCTGTGCTGGGCACAGAAAACAGGAACGACGCAGGATACATCAGGGGAGTAATGGACCAACTACAGGAGGAGAAAAATGCACAGCATTAGCACCACTATATTATTATACTTCAAGGCAAGAAATGAACTGCGGTATGTATAAATCTGTGGGCATAAAATTAAAAATAGGCTCAGATAGGTATAGTCTAAACCGGCGCAGACAATTTTTGTCCAGCAGAGTTAAGCTCCAACCTTCCTCAACACACTTAACTGTAGGTTTTAAGTATACCTAGCAAGATCCTAATTAATTGGTTTAGGCCTGTTTGATTAGGATTTAGCTAAACTTTGCCGGACACCGGCCCTCCAGGACCAAGACTGCCCATCCCGGTCTAGTCCTTTACCATCAGAGCATAGTTTTTTTAATCAATTGCAAAAAACTTAAATTTTATGTTTATTATTAAATATTTTATTTACTATCATTTATTTTATTTACTATTATTTTATTATCTCTTATCATGCACCACTGACACTGTAGATTTCTTACTCATTAAATGCTGAATAAAACATTTATGCAGAGTTATTACAATAAAAATTATAACATTAAAATTTATAGGATTAAATTGCTAGTACATTTGCAGCAATTTTTTTAAATCGAAGTTTGAAATGTTTTATAAAACATTTCATAGTGCTGCAAAATAAGTTGGTACTTTCAGGGTGACAAGTTGTGACACGTGACATTTCTGATATCTTAATATTAGATTAATATAGAAGTACATGTGAGTATTATCACTGTAGGATGTTCTATTACAGCCTTTTCTCTTGTTGCTTTTGTACAAATACTGTATTATACATGCAAACCCATTAAGTGTTATTTGCTATTACCCATAAAGCAATAGAAGAAGCACTAGAGCAGGAAGGTTTTTTTCAGAGACATAAGACTGCTGTTGGAAGCTTAGAAAGATGAAGACCACCATGGTAGCAGGAACCGTGTAGTTCAACTGCTCGAGGTAAAAACATGAGATGGAGGCATATTAAATGGATTTGATATGTTGACAAACTGTACATTCAATAGGTTATATTGTATATAATGTAAAATAGGTCTGAGAGAAACTCACCATGTCCCAAAGGAAGTTTGCAGTCCAATAGAGTATAGGCCTGACCCCACTAACAAACTGAAGGTGTTTAGACTTGCTGATTCTCTCCTCAATCAGAAACAGTACAAAACTTGCTGGCACAAAGGACATGGCAAAAATGACACATATGGATACCAGGACATCGACTGAGGTGGTCATTCTAAAGAGAAAAAAAAACAGCAGATGGTAAATAAAAGCACAGACTTAACTAATTTACAGAAAGTGTGGCTTTCTTTATAGGGGTCTACAGGAAAATTAACTTTACACACGACAAAAACATACAAAGCCAATTCCGTAAGCTGCTCCTTGGTGAGGTTAAGCGGATGATTATAGGCTGTTATTCCATGTTTTCTCTGGTCTGCTCCTGTAGGCAGACTGGCACGGAGTAGTCCATTGTTCATGATGTTCACAAATGATACCATGGCATGCCAACCTTTATTATTAAACCACACCTAAAAAAATCATAAACAGAAGATTTATGGCTAGCTGTATGAAATGTTACTGAAAAAAGAAAAGGAAAAAACTAAACATTTCTCTCACCTTAACATTGGTTTTTCTACTGATTCCAGTAAGAAAGCCTGGTAATCTGTCCAAAAGTTGATCCAGTGAGTTGTTCTGTAAACAAGGAGAAAAAATTATAGGAGGCATACAAATAATGTAATAATATATAATCAGGGGTTCCTACTAATGTTAATTATATTTTATATACATGTCCTGGAAAATGTCTAAAAGTAATCCAAGTTTTCTTTAGATTAAGGTTGTGCACACCTTTGCGAAATTGTAGTGCCTTCTGATAGACATTACAGACTTTTCTAGCTGCTGGATGTCTGTTGGACCCTGTGTGCTTTTACCTCCCAGAGAGAATCCTCCATACCTGCAGACACAGTACATATTCAGATGACATTTACTTAAATCATTAATGATTTAAGTAAATGACTAAATCAAGTGACTTACCTAAATTCATTTACCCACTTTTTTGTCTTCATGCTAGATAATTGAAAAATTAAATCAGTCATATAAGGGGCTGTAAAAATAAATAATGAAAAAAATCTCAAGATTAAAACAACACCTTTTTTTCAGAATTTTTGGATAAGTCTTGATGAGATAGTCCGAAATATTACGGCCAGTCAGATTCTGCAGGAGATCACCTGTCTGTCTTTTCATCTGTAACAATACAAGTTTAAAAAGCATTGTTTAAAGAAACAACAATGAATTTCGCTCTATGTTGGGACAGATATAAAAACTGATAATAGAGTAACAAATTAACCTGGGGTGGGGGCAAGCCTCCTGCTTCTACTGGGCATTCCGGTAACATTCTCCAAACATCATCAGTGCTACATTCACACTCAGGAGACGAGTGCTTATCTGTCCAGTTGCCTTTGTTAAAAAGCTGCCATGTTTCGTAGGAAATTTGGGGTCGCAGAAACCCTGTCTCTGTTTTGCTGTTCTCACACTGCAAATCTCTGTGGATTCCCAATCTCAATACATTATATGTACATAAAACCTTTTAAGATTTTTATTGAATATATAATAATACAGTTGTCATATATACTGTGTGTCTATTCATGCTTGGTAGGACTGCCATACATGTCTGACTCCATGCATTTGGTCCCGAATCCTGGCGGATCCAGAAGAGCATCAAGGAGATTCTGGATTTCAGGGGTTTCTGGCTCATCATTGCTAATAGAAAAAGAACTGTGAGCAAGACCCTAAAACTAAAAGGTAAAAACACCAATAAAAGCTAAACTAACTAATGACATTATGGGTACCTAAAGAAAGTGTACTGTTCTCCATACATCCAAGGCTGTAGCTCGAGAGAAGGATACTTTCCAAAAGGTGGGACAATGAGGCTGAACAGCAGTGCCACCAGGACAAACAGTGCAGGTAGGACAATCTGGTTTAAAGGTTAATTAACCAAGCAAAGAAAATTAGGCATGCATATTAAAAAATAAAATAACTTTTTTAAATTGGGCACCTAAATTAAAAAAAAAAAAAGGGGGGGGGGTTGAAAATATACGTAATTTGTACCTACATAAAAACTGTTCAATATTGTCAAGGTTGTCAACTGCTTTGCATGGTTAATTTCTAAAAATTTTGTCTAAAATTTTAAAGAGCAACTGAAGAGGCTCCTTTATCTATTATATTTTTATCTCCCTTATCTGCTTATACTTCCATGGATGCTTCTTATGCATGAATAAGAGTTTTTGCAACTGCAGTACCACATAGCTCTGTACCTGTGCTATGAAACCTCGGCGACTACGCAGGGCGTACTTGAGCCTCTTGGTAAAGAGGGCACGGAGCTGCTGCCAGGTCAGCGGCCAGCCTGTAAGGGTCATGTCACTGTGAAGATTACTGCTCAGTGGGTCAGTCTCAGTAGCATCTGTGTGCCAGAATACAGACTTGTGGTTAACTGGAGATTGATACCTCATTAGAAACTTTGCAGGCAAATTAGTTGCAATTATGTAGACAGGGTGGTGTTCAGAGGTTTTATACCCGTTTTAAAATGCTGACTCCTTTCTGTCAGCATTGAAAATAAGGAGAAATACAAATAAAGAGCCTTTAATCCCTGCTTATAAAGTTAACAAGCTGTCTAGATATAATACTGGTTGTGCTAAAAGGGCTATGTTTTTCTCTAATCTTTACCTGTTTACATCACCTAAAAATCCTAACAAATAAAAATAAACATTACTGTGTTTACCGGTGTTTCTGTCCTCTCTTGGTTCTGTCTCACCTCCCTCCAGGTCAGCATCTACTCCTGTCTCTTCTGCCACTTTCAGAAAGATCTAAAAGGTAAGACAAAGGAGGTTTATGTCTCTTTTTGGTACTATTGGACAATTAGTTATAAAAAATAAGAATTCATTTTGTATTGATGCAGCTGTTTTCCTGACAATTTCATTGAATTTTCTCAGACAACACAGTCACGATTTGTTATGAGCTCCTTACCTCCTCTAGTGTAGTATCAGAGAGTCCATAACTGACTATGCCAAACTCGCTCTGACGTTTTTCCAGCTCCGACAAGAAAAGGGCTAGACTGCCATCCTCAGAGGCAGCATGGGGAAAATTGATTACTGCCTCCTTGCCCACATTTTTTACTAGCTGAGCTTTAGAAAAGTAGTGCTGGGCAAGGGCCACAAGGCCACTTACATCTGAAGGAGGAAAAAAAACCCAATTACAAAGCACTTGCTTTTTTACAAATATACAAGTTTAATCTCCTGTTTAATTTCCGGTCTTTTTGATAAATCTGCATCTATGTGTAGATCTCATGCAGTCAGAATTATATTTTTAATGTGAAAAGTAAATAGGCGCTCATTTTTAAACGTTGATATGTTAATAAGCTTCTATCAACTATACTAAAGAACGTGGAAGACCCATGATTCTTTTTTCCTCAGTTTTTGATAATTTTTTTGTAAACTAAAAGGTCTGTTTAAACTTACCGGATATTAATTGAAATTGTTTAGCCCACATTATTTTATTCTAACTACTATATACTAAAATTCCTGGTTTAAGAAGAATAGCAACAGATATCAATTCGTTCCCACCTGAACCACAGATCTCATTTCCAAGTCCAGTGTCTTCACTTATAGAAGAATTACTTTCCTAAAAAAACATCAACATTGTATCAATCAGAAGATCCGGTTTGCGAAAACAAATTGCTTTATTTAAGATGTTTGTCTTAGTGAACCGGTTAAGCCAGTTTTCTAGATCAGACAACCATTTATTTCACATCCTCAGTAAATTTTTACTAATGTTATATTTTAATATATTATAAATGACTTGCTTATTACTTATTACCCAAGTTGTAAATACTGGATTTATATTTATATTTAAATGTCAAATTCTATATAGATCTAATTTAATTTAATCTAATCAAATCTTAAAGCTGCAAACCTTTATGAGCGTAGATGCTAAGAGATTAGCAGCAGTTTCACTGCTTGGTGTGAGGTTCTGGAATTCCTTTTTCACTACAGTAAGGTAATATCCCGTTCCTAGGCGAGCTTTTAGGAAAAGCGGAGAGCCACAGCAGCACAGCTTGCCCTGAGAGATGATGGCGATGCGATCGCCAAGGAGATCTGCCTCATCCATGTAATGTGTAGACAAAATAATGGTACGATCTGAAAAGAACAAGCAGGATTATAAAGGTTAATGGCTAACTAATAGATGTCATAATATTTATTCATCCATTCATTCAACTTCTACACCCACTTGTTTCCTAACTCAGGGTCACAGGGGTCTGCTGGAGCCTATCCCAGCGCACATAGGGGGTACACCCTGGACAGGTCCCCAGTCCATCAAAGGCCACACACACCCACAACCACACGCATTAGAATTAGCAATCAACCTAACACACTTGTTTGTGCACTGTGGGAGAAAGACAGAGAAACCCACGCAAGCACAGGAAGGACATGCAAACTCCCGTGACCAGGATTTAAACCTAGAACCTTCTTGTTGTGAGGCGACCATGCTAACGACTACACCACTGTGTCGCCCCGTTATAATATACATTATTCTATTCCATATCAATCTATTCCTGTATAAATTGTAACTGAAATTAAACCTTTGCGGTATTTGAGTAGCAGGTCCCAGATCCCACGTCGCGAATAGGGGTCCACTCCAGCAGTGGGCTCATCTAGGATAACAACTTTAGAATTTCCAATAAAGGCTATAGCTACTGAGAGCTTTCTTTGCATGCCACCTGAAAAGGCAAACATAAAAGGTGAATAATAGTTAATGCAATGGTTAGTAATCAAAAACATGGCGGTCTGTGTCAGACACAGAATGTAAATTCAATAGATAGAAGCACCGGAGAGGTTCTTGGTTTGTTCATGCCTTTTTTGTAACAGTCCCACATCCTCCAGCAGTGAGGATATCTCTTTATTAACCTCAGCACTGCTCATGCCTTTAAGACGGCCATAAAACCATGCATGCTCTTCTACTGTAAGCCTAAATAAAAAAAGCATTGCAAAGTCATTAATATAAAACTTTTACCTATATGAAAACATTTAGGTCTCCAATTTGAGATTTAATGCCTTACATGGGAAATAAAACATTGTGTTGAGGACACACTCCCAGATGTCTACGGATAATGTCCATGTCCGTATGAATGTCTTTGCCTTTGATGCACACTGTGCCAGCAGTTGGGGGAAACAGCCCAGTCAGAATAGACCTGTTGTAAGAAAGAGGCTGTAGACATTTCAACATTTCATTGGAAGTATTCTGATTAAACTTTATGCTTGTGCCACTTACATTGTTGTGGTTTTGCCAGCTCCATTGTGTCCCAAGAATGATGTAATCTGGCCTTCATAGAACTTAAGGCTCAGATGATTGACAGCTATCTTGGCCCTTTTTCTATATATTTTTACCAAGTCATGTATGGCTACTCCAAGGACAAGATGAGAGGGTTCTGGTTCAATGTGATCTGTAAACAAACATTATCATCAAACTATATTAAAGTATATATTGAATTTTGTAAAAAATTAAAACAAGAAAATTGCATGTTACTTGCAAAGTGTTCTTACTTTCTGGTTGATCAGATGGCATGGGAGGAATAGGCATGTCAGCCTCTAGTGGTAGGCCTCCCCAGTAATTTAACTTGAAGAGAAAATTCCAGGGCCTGGGAATTCCATACTCTCCTAAAAAAACATATCATACTTATTAAGAGTATTATATATGCTGTAAATATTATTGTAAAATGTATATTATTATAAAGTCATTCATCGTCTATACCCGCTTATTCCATAATTTGGGGCCAGAGGCGTCAGCTGCAGCCTTTCCCAACACCCTGTACAGGTCACCAGTCAATCACAGGCACACACTCATTCATTTATCTTCTATACCTGTCTATTCCCTAATCTATGCTCTTGGGGGTCTGCTGGAGCCTATCCCAGATTTCTGAAGGGTAAACGGCAAGAGGGGTACACCCTAGGTCAACAGTCCATCACAGTGACAAATATATATCATATATTATTCGTTTATTCATTCATCTTGTATACCTGCTTATTCACTAACGAGGGGTCTGCTGGAGCCTATCCCAGTGCACATAGAGAAGCAGGGGTACACCTTGGACAGGTCAGCACTCTATCGCAAAGCCACACATAGACCACACACACACACACACACACACACTCACTCCTGTGAGAAATTTAAAGTCACCAATCAACTTAATGCACATGTTTTTGGACTGTGGGAGGAAACCCATGCAAGCGCGGGAAGACCATGCCAAAAAACAACAGAAAGACCCGAAAATTGAACCCACAACCTTGTTGCTGTGAGGCGAACCACTACACCACATTGATATATTATTATTAGTAGTAATTATTTGTACTCATTATCATATGCAATAAAGTATTAGCAATTTTTACATGTTTTTAACATTCTATGTGCAAAAGAAGCACGTCATTATTACTGACCTGGAAACACAGCTTCAATGTACCAAGTGGCCACTCCATAGATGAAGGCATCCACATACAACATTATGATTGAGGTAGTGAAGTTGTATTCATCTCCTTCGGTAGGACTGGACAGAAGATTGAACCACTGAATACCCACTCCTTGCTCTTCATACTGAGAAAAATACTCACAGCCGAATCCAAACGCAACTGGAGAGAGAAAGCTCTATAACAAAAATAAAATGATTAGACGTCATCTCAGTTACCTTTTCCACATTTCAAAGCAATCCAAAAATGTTTTACTCAATATGGAAGATGTATAAAAAAAGGATAACTCCGTGGCTTTATATGGAGTTGTTTTCATCTCATCTCATCTTCTTCCGCTTATCCGGGACCGGGTCGCGGGGGCAGC
>JAOTQW010000004.1:10784070-10799153 GCA_026260075.1 Sisor rabdophorus | reverse complement strand
CATCAAACATGACTACTGCACATATTACCTTTGTGAGTTGGGACAAGTGGCTTATGGTACTATTAAAACCCTGATACACGTCCAGCCATGTAGAAAGCTCTTTATCTTTTCCTGCAGCCTCTGGATCAGGCATGGAGAGAAAGTGAGAAATGCGAGAAGCTGTCCAGGAAGTGTTTTTTAGTTGTAGATTTACCAGAACTGCCACTTCAGGTCGCCTTAGCAAATCCTGCAACACATGTCGTTTAATAAATTTTTCGCAGAGAGAAAAAAAAAAGGAAAAAAAAACAGTCCTTTCACAAGCTACATTTAATTTTATAACCTCTAAGCCATCATGCTCCTGTCTTTAAAATGTCATTTAAAGTTAGTTCAAATAAACACAGAAAAAGCTATGCTATATTTAAAACAGCACACTATCTTGCAATAATAATTTTTCGAACAAGTGATTTTTAAACCATTTTTTAAACCATTGTTGCATTTTAAACGTTAAAAGGTACAGATATTAGCAGGCATTTTGTTGTTGAAGGTCTATTAGTTAAGGCTGCACATTAAATCAAATTAGCATGAAGAATGCAATGTGTGTATCTGTGATAGTCACAGAACAGAATGTTAAATGTTAAGTGGGAATTTTTGTGGACTGTTAAGAAGGCAGGTGATTTGTATATTAACTGCCCTGTTTATTAATTAAGTAAAAGTTTGTTTATTAATAAAGTAAAAGCACACGGTTTTAAGTTCTTTCACTTAGCAAATATTTCAAGCAAGTCTAAAGTATTCAGGTGCAAGAAACAATTACTTTTGTATAATCTGTATAAAAGATTATAAAATAATCTGTCCACTGAGAATGTCGGACAGCAAAATACAATTCAAACAGCAAATTACATTACCTAAAATAACACACTATATAAAAGGGAACACTTTTAGGCACAACATGTTCAATACTACTGTATGGATGCTAACAAGCAAAGTAGAGTAAATAAATTGAATTAGTTAAAGCTGTAGGCCGACGACTACTTTATTATCAGGCAAGAAATTTTAGTGACCTGTAGAATATGAATCTCCACACTCCTTTCCATAAAGCTTTTTAGCTTTGGTCCCACTTCTTCCCATGCGGCGTATATCTGCCTCACAATGTCAAAGTCCTGGAACGTCCTGTTTACCTATGAAATAGGACCAACCTTTTATAGACCGACTATTCTTAAACAGTGTTTGATAGAGCATTATGATTTTTAAATTAGGTTTTTTTTTTTTTTTTTTACATTTTTATTATAATGTCAAAATATTGGAAATAATTTTTTTTAAACAATTAAGGGTTAACAAATCATGGGTATTGACAAAAAAAAGTATGCAAAATGTTTCTATATTAGGAATAACAAAAAAAGATATTATTATTGGGGCAGCAATATATTATTATTGGGGTTCTATCCCCAGTAGTGGCCTTTTTGTTTGCCATGTTTGCATGTTCCTCCCGTGCTTGCATGGGTTTTACCCCTGGAAAACGTGCAAAATACTGACATACCGACTTAGAATCACCAATCAACCTAATGCACATGTTTTTAGACTGTGGGAGGAAACCTACACAAGCATGGGGAGAACATGCAAGCTCCGCACAGAAAGACCCTGTGCCTGGGATTCGAGCACAGGACCTTCTTGTTGTGAACCACTACGCCACTGCGCTGCCCCTAAAATAAAACATATATTATCTAATTTATAATGGTTCTTGTGGACCTTGATGACCTTGAGACACCATAACATATTGCAAAGATTTAAATACCAGTTAAAATAAAAAACATGTACCTCATTCATAATTTTCTGTGTAGCAGGAGTAACTGGTGTGTAAAGAAGTTTCCCAGTGAAAAGTGGCTTAAAGACTCGCCAAACAATGCGAAAGAGGGGATTCGACTCAAGGGTTTGAATCATGTTTTTACAGAAGGAAGCTAAAGAAAAAATAATAATAATAAATAAACAAACTGTTTACATGGAAATTGTCTGAATAAAACTATAACTCTAATCTTATTAATAATTCTATTTTATATATTCTAATATCAAGCAGAATATATATAACACTGTATTGAGGCATCCTGACTAGACATTTGAAACCCCTACTTACTGGTAGTGTTGTCATTTTCCAACTTATCTTTCTCTGTCCTCTCTTTACCCAAGAAAGACTTGATGTCCTGGTCTTCATACCAGTTAAAAGATGGAATCTTCTCCCCGCCCACTTCAGAATGCCCGCACATGATTCTGGAGAAAACTTGAAAAGTTTCTTGTGGTGGGGCAGAGTTATTCTCTGAAGAAATGAGTCTTAGTGCTGAATTTAACTCAGTGAAGCTGGATAAAGTAGATTTCTGAAGCGAGAATACAAAATGCTGCGACACTTATTACCTAATAAAGTGGTATTTTACTATTTTTCTTTATTTTATCAAGCATGGGTGAACAATTAATAGTTACAAAAGGGACAGAAGAAGAGACTGTAAAATGGCTGCATACATCGTTTAAAAGTGAGCTGAATTCCTGAGCCATGGAAGAAACCGCCAGGCCAAGTCTGTGCACTTCAACAGCATTAGTGCGGAGCCGCTCCCTCTGACATACACAAATGCAAATCAGTTAGAAAACAAAGTTGGTTAAACTATGGTAATTTTAATTCCATGCAATGAAAATGCAAGACACTCAAGTTATATCACTTTCTATAACATACATTTTCAGGCAGCTTAATTATGGGTCTGCTGATATGGATATAAAACTTTAGTGGCAACCGGTTAGGGACAACAAACTTGTGTGTGATGGTAAAATTTCTACTAACTTTTGGCGGTGTGTTATATCTGTTACGCGCCAAAACTGTGAAAGGACACTAACTGTGATAATCTTGCTGAGGTTCAGTTGTGAGAGGAAGATTTTCTCAGCCTGCTGTAGCAAATCGGTGGGAACACCGCACAAGTGCTGCTGCAGCTCAGTGAATGAGGAGTTTCTTTCCACTGTGAGGTATCGGTCTAGTAGTGTAGCGTTACACACAATATCAGACAGACGTATCCCAGCACCTGCCAGAGACATCTGGAAAACAAAGAAGAAACATTGTGCTTTCAAGGGTTTATTGAAGATAGATTAGACTGTCTGCCAAAAACTAAGTGATTTACATTAATCTCATTTTTATCTAAAAGCAGTTAAGGATACCGCTTCCCCTCAATAGTGTAAAACAAAAGTAGCTAATGGAGATTTCTGTCTTACCACCTGGAGATTGAGTTGTGCTCTCAATAACTGGTCTACAGCTGAATGAGGCAGGCTGCAGTTGGTCCACAGAAAGGAGGAAAATGTCTCATTGGCTTTTAGGTAGTCTCCCACTGGAAGATCTTTATGGTTAGATTTAAGAGAGCAAAACCAAATTAAGTCATGCCAAGGTCATATGCAATACATATTTTTTTGAGACACTGCTCAAAAAATACAGCTTAATATTAATTACTACAGAATATAGGTTTGGTCTGGCTTTGCACAGAGAACAAGGAACTACTGCTACACCCTCTTATAATAATCTCTGACTGTAGAGTTATTTTCATTGTAGCTTTTGATTTAATGTGCATTAATTTATTTGTTTATAATAAAACTAGGTCCCACTTGGCCAAGCTTCCTGCCTCTGGCCGAGTCTTTGAACAGCAAGCAAGAGGTTATCTAAGGCTGAGAGGGTTGCCTGATTTCCAAGTTTGGTGAGAATAGTGCTTCCATCCACAACTAGTCGAGATAGTCTGAAATTGACAGGACACAAAACAAAAACAGTTAAAAAGCAAAGTGGCAAAATAGTCTTTCAGATTGATCATGGAATAGAGAAGACCACACTAACATTGAATTATTAAAATTTCCCACTTTGCCTGGTGTCTCCCCGGGTGTTGCGTAGTGGAAGCAAGGATTTTTGATGTTGCAGATGATACCCTGAACCCATGCCAGAGTGCCTGCAGATGGCAGAGCTTTGTTGGGAAAGTGACCTGAAAAATGACATACAGACTTTATTGATAATCATCTTCATCTTCATCTTCTATATCCACTAATGTCCTAACTCCAAGGGTACATAGGGCAAAAGGCTGGGGTACTCCCAAGATGTCACCACACATAGCTGAACATCCACATACACTCACACTTACTCCTATGAATCACCAAGCAGCCTAATATATAATATATGTTTTTGGACTGTGGGAGGAGTCTTAGTGTTGAGTCTTCCTTTATTTTTCAGAGTATAAACTACTACAGGTACTTACGGTACTCAAGTATCTAAAAATCTAAACTTTGCAGTTTGAAAACATGTCCTTAATTTGCATTTTGTATCCTAAAATCTACCGCAAATACTATGTCATGAAGAAACAAGTAGGTCACAATGCTAAAGCCATCCTGAAGTACCCAGGCTTTAGCTAATCAGCTTAGGTGAGTTTCCAAATGAAACTAAAGCTCAAACAAACACACAACTATGTGTAGCACTTACACTGGCTGTGCTTGTAGGGAGGGTGTGAATGCCGTACAGCGATGAGGATGAGGAAGAGGAAGAGTGGCCAAAATAGCTCGATAATCAGCTGGATCTGTGGAACAACTACTTTTTAAAACTGCAACAGATTGAAAGGCGACAGCAATGATGAAGATAGTGCGTTACCTTGTTCCTCCTGCGGTAAATAAAGTTCTTCCAAAGTAGGAGTAAAAGATGGCTTCCAACAGCCATGGTGTGATCTAGAAGAGACAAAAAAAAGCATCTAGATTTAAACAACTGACATCCCCTCCACCATACACACACATACACACACAATTAAAACTCATTGAATAAGGTTTAGACAACTAATTAGATGACCAGGGTTCAATTCCCATTCCCACCAAAATGTCACTACTGGGCCCCTAAGCAACGCCCTTAACCCCAATTTGCTCAGTTGTATAAATGAGACAAATTAGTAAGAACGTCTATGTTTTTTTTTTAGTTTAAGCCACATATTAGTCACCTTGGTTTTATAATTATTATTATGGTCTGTGGTTGGTCTTCTGTTGAGTATTTCCTGTTTATTTCCTAGCACCACCAAACTGGACCATGAAAAAAAAGCCCTCAGTCCTTAACTGCGCATGTGAATAAACTAGATAAAATTGTAAGTCGCTTTGACACATCTATAAAATGACAAAATTATAAACGTTTATAAATGTTTTAGAAGTGACTATGCATGTATACACAAAACAAAAAGGGACCGAGTATACGAGTTAGCCTGCGATGCTCCGGCTTCTGTATTTCACCTTGCAGCACTTTGCTGCTACAAGACAACCGGTGACGACGTTTTTAAAGTTTATAAGGAAATAAATGATAACATATTTACCTTTGGGTGTCAAATTGTTTTCTTACATATGCTTGACCAGCCGGTTACAACGACATATCCGGCTGTCTGTCGAGACATGAAGCCGGTGTTGGTTCGCGTAGACGCCTCAGAAAGGAAGACGGAAAGAAATACAAGTGGGCGGGGTTTTACAAGAAAACATTGCGGCCACATTGAGCTTTCAGCCAATAACATCCGAGTTTGTCTTGAAGGCGCTCCACCCACCCTCCAGCCCGGTAACGTTTATGGTGGCCGGTTGCCTTGGTCGTGCTATCGGCACAAAATTAGGGATTTTTGAAAACGCATTCGCGGCAAAATTACGGGTTTCGTGATAGCCTCCACGTCCACCAAAATGTTTCTTTGGCACAAAAAAATTAAGTAATAATATAAGTGAATGAGGGGCGGCGCGATGACTTAGGGGTTAGCACGCTTGCCGCACAGGAAGATGGTCTTGGGTTCGATTACCCAGCAAGGGGTCTTTTTGTGCGGAGTTTGCATGCTTTTCCCCGGGGTTTC
The DNA here is from genome assembly GCA_026260075.1 of Sisor rabdophorus. Lineage (NCBI taxonomy): Eukaryota > Metazoa > Chordata > Actinopteri > Siluriformes > Sisoridae > Sisor > Sisor rabdophorus. The sequence continues at coordinate 10,793,316 of JAOTQW010000004.1, read as the reverse complement.
CTCCAGTTTTCCACCACCCTAAAACAGGTACATTAGCTTGATCGGTGTTTCTCCGATAGGAGTGTGTTAAGCCCTGTGACGGACTGGCGAACTGTCCAGGGTGTACATCTTCCTCTCGCTCCACGTGCGCTGCTGTAGGCTCTAGAACCCCCCCCCCCCCCCGAGTATTAGGTAATAAGCGGAAATAAAAGATGAAGTTTGTTCGGAAATTTGTACTTGGCAACCTTACACATGGACGCGTACATGTGAAAGCCATTTTAACGTTAATAAAGTTTGTCAGTGTTGATCTACTTCTTTTTCATATATGTTTGTTGACAGAAGAGTATACGAAAAGGAAAGGGAGTATGTCAGTATTTTAGGATACATTCTATTTATACCCAAATATTTTTATACCCATGTATTTGAGAAGGTTGTAGGTTCAGTTTGCAAAAGAATTCACTTAGTTTTCACTAGTAACTACGGAGCAGGTCTATTCATGCACTGATTTCAAAATAAAAACAGCACCTGTTTATTATAGGTGTGACATACATGATCAGTGACAAGTGCACGTGACAAGAGCAGACACTTGTTAACCTACATGGCAACCCATAGAGAGCAAAAATATCTTTTTGATGGAAGTAAAAAGGTAAAATATTACAAATTAAATACAGCCTTACCAATAAAGCATGCCATATAACTAAAAATTGAGGTAGCAAGCCAGCTGATAAAATATAATACAACTGATTAGCATTTCATAAGTTATTTCATTTTTAAAAATCCATATAACTTACAGAAAGTCTAAAGACACTCCCTCAAAAACCTCTCTCTCTCACTCACTCACACACACTGTATCAACTATCCCTTATCTTTCTGCATTTTTACTTTAAAAAAACCCATTGCTTTATTTAGAGAAATTTGTACCCATGGGGACCTCAATTTTGGTCCCCACTGTGACACAAGGCTCCACTTGTATGCATCCATTCAGGTTTAAGTCCCCACCAGGATGTATAAACACGCACATGCTTTATTGCTAAAAGCAGATAATTCAAGGCCGATAGCTTGGCAGGCACAAGGAAGAGCAGAAGCGATAAGTCGGAGAAGCTTTTGTCCCATGCAAAAAAGCAGAAACAAAACAAAACATTTACTGATGTGTTACAACAATGTTGTAACAAAATCACAAAATAATGCATGCATACAAATTTCTTCACAAAGGCACATTAATGCATTTTCTGCTTTCTTCGGCATGTGATATTTCCACTGTGTTATAAAGTAGTTAACTTAAAACTAAACTGCGAAGTAGTTCTTGATGTCTTCTACAAGGCTTCGTCACCTACAAAGAAAAAGTTAACCAAAGAGAAACAGTTCTAAAGGAGCTGATCAGAATGAACAACTGCTTTTCATGAGAAGGATTTTTTTAGAGGTACAGAGGCTGCTCTTGTCCAGTTAAGAGGCGATATGTGGATGTTGGCATTGTCTTTAGGTGAATCTATCAACAGAGCAATCAATTATTTAATGCAATGCGTTTTTATCCTTTTTTTTTAATTCAGAGGCAATTTTTTAAAGACCTGAAGCATATACACTCACCTCTCCAACTGCATTTGTGAGAATGTGGATAATTTTGTCATGCGGTGTAGCTACAACACTTTGTCCGTTGATTTCAATAATGCGATGGCCAACCCGTATGCCGCCCCGTTCAGCGATGCCGCCTCGCATTAAACTGCAAATCTAGCATAAAAGATCTAGGATTAGAAATGGAACTGTCAAGTAGTAGAAATTTATTACAGAGCAATTATGTTGATATGTAACATACAATTCCATCCTCGACACTAAAGCCCAGCTGGTATTTTGGGTTGGGTCGCTTAATAATGGCCATGGTGACAGGGGGGCAGTGGACTATACTGAGCTTCACCTGGGACTGGTTTTTCAAGTCCTGTTAAAGAAAGCAGACAAAGAAACTCGGATCTCTATTATAATAATCAGAACCTTGGATATATTTTTGAACTTTGTATTAATCAAGTGTCTAATTTTAGCATAAATGTATTTGCCTTTTCACCTTTACTGTAAATAAATATAATAATAAAATAATAAACAGAACGATATGTAAAATACTCTCTACTGTCTGTGTCATAACAGTAAAGTAAAATAAATGAAACACTATATGGTAAAATACTATATGGTGAAACATTTATGGACACATGATCAACACCACTATTTGTGATTTTAGTATCCAATTTTAGATTTATTCCCCATTTGCTATTATAATGAGCTCTACTATATTTTGCAGTGTGGGAATTTAGCTAGGTTGCAGTTAGTTAAAATTTATCACCAAAAACCCTCAAGCTCTTGGAATCCAACCACAACCCAGCATGTCTTCATAGTGCTCATATGCTTTGTGCATAGCAGTACTGTCATGTTAAAAAGTGGTTGGGTCTCCTAGTTTTAGTGAATGTAAACTGTAATGTTAGTGTGTACAAAGACATTTTACACATTTGTGTGCTTGTTATATGTGCTCTATATATGAAATCTTTTAGCATGGTGTTCAAAATCGTTTAGCCATATAGTTTAAAATACAGTACAAAAAAACAGTAGGACACATGCAAATAAAGTGTAACACAAGGTAGTATCAAAAAGTTTCCAGACATGTTAGCAGATGGCAACACAAGACTCATAGCATTTGTTGGTGTGTCTTCAAACATTTAGTTTCTACTTCTATTTCCATTTGTTTTGTGCACAAATCTTGCTAAGCAAACAAATGTGATTTTCATTTTCTTGATTTATTTTTTGGAAAAGCACTACCAGACATATTGATGAGTGTTAAGGAACAAAGAATTGCTTTCATTTTACAAAAATAGAAAAGGAACTTAGTGCTCATAACTCACTCGGATGATGTTGTGGCATGTGGTGATGGGAAGGCCCACCAGGCTGGCCCCGTTCACAGACATAATGCGATCACCAATGCTCAGCTCTCCTGAGCGCTCTGCTATGCCACCGTGCAGCAGGTTGGCTACCACAACCGTAGGCAGGATTGAGCCCCAGCCAGATTCTACTACAGCGATGCCTAAAATCTCCCCAACCTTCTTTATTATGCAAACCTTACAGACAATTAGACAATAAGAAAAAATGAGAGTCCTACTATCCAACAGTATGTATTAACCACTGAAAGTTAGCTAGTTTCAGCCTTCGAGGTCACTAATACTATTTTGTAGTGAATGTCTGCGTTTACAGTGTGTAAACAGTGACACCTGAACTACAGTGACCCAAATGAGTCAGACAGTTCCCTACATCATTATCATTTGCATCATTGGGTTGTGCTACCCATGAAGGTGTTGGATTGCTGATCTATAAAACGTGCATTACAGCACCATTAAGCTGCCACTGCTGGGCCCTTGAGCAAGGCCCTAAACTATAGCCTTGATTAAAAAAAAATGGGATGAAAATAAGTCACCCTGGATAAGTTGCGCCTACTAAATGATGTAAAGGAACTTTAAGTTTGTAGTGCATTATTCAAAGTGCAGGGACGTTTTTGGATACAATATCCTATTTTTGGTGGAACCTAGACTAGCTCTCTTACCTCTCGGATATTTTCAGACTGGGAGAAGTGCACCAGATCTCCATTATAGAGTTCCTGTGTGCCAAGGCAGTACTCCCCTCGAAAGTCGCTAGATTTTAACCCGTTTTCTTGCAAAAAATGCTGATATGCCACACCAAATGCCTGGCCAATGGCTTGCGCTATGATTTGTGCCTAGAGCAAATAAACACAGGTACGTTGTTCAAAGCAGTATAAGATAAATAACAAATGTCTGAAAATTTAATCTTGATTATTTCAAAATAATTACATAAGCTGTAAAAACTCACATCTTCAGAGGAAAATACATGGCAAATCATCCAGCATTTCTTAGGCGCAGATAAAGAGCAAGCAGAAGCTGAATCCGCACTTTTGTAATCTGGTGGCTTTCTGCGCACCATCAGCACCACCAGGTCTCCGATGTCAGCGATGTAGGAGATCATCTGCAGAGAATGGTCCATCATAGCCTCCTAAAAAAACAACCCCCAAAAACGCTTCAAATGTGCCTTAGAGTAAGAGATGAGGATAAATAATAAACACAATCATAGAGTGACTTTTTTTAATTATTTTTTTTTATTGTATTAAAATTAACCTGAGTATCTGCGCTCAGAACTTTGATTCTCTGTGTGGAGATAAAAAGGTCCACCTCTGTCATCGGCTGTGATTCTCCTTCAGGTGCCTGTTTCAGACATTAAACAGCGATATGTTTACTTAAAGTGATTTGTTTTGGACAATAAGCAATACTACAACGGCTGGATTCCGAAAGGGAGTCCATGAGCACATGAAATGGCAGTTTGTGTTTTTGCATATATTATGTAAACTAATATAGGATTATAGAAAATCAGTGAACAAGTTTATAAATCTAAATGGTAGCTTTACCTTAATGCGATTCACAGCTTCCTGTGCCTGAGCCATTCTAGCATTAGTGGAGGGGTTTTTATCTGTCTGCAGTTGCGTGGAACCAAGGTATTTAGCTCCAAATACAATTCCGTCCAGCAGATCCTCAGGATCACATGGCCCAGGCACTAATAATGATAATAAAAATTACAACTTAAATATCTGTACTATCCTCAACATCTGCATCTTAAATCTTCAAAATTTCCTACCATTTTTAAATGAAGCCTGAGTTTCCGTCTCAGCATCCTGTTTACAAGAAAAAAAAAAGTTAAACAATAGCCACATTCTTTTGATTTTACTGTTCTAACACTGCACCTGTACTGGATATTGGACAAACTTTTCATGTCCACTTTTATTATTTATATTACAGATCATTCAAGTCTTCTGCAAGTTTTCCCTCACCACTTTAGAATTCAATCTAAAGTACTGTTTCTTGTTTAAAATGACTCAATAGCAGGGTACCCAAATAAATATGCAGTATCTGTTTGTATGTAATACACAGATCATTAGATCAAGTCAGTTAGACCACAAAGACTGCTTTTAGCTATTACGCCACCTGCAGGTGGAACCAGCTTCCAAAAGAAATCAGATATGATAAATACTTAAGTAAATAAGTAGCCATATTTAAATCTAGACTGAAAACTCAATGTTTAATACTGCATGCATATAAAATGATGCGCTTAATGATTAATCATTTTATATTTTTGTTGTCATATATTTAAAAATTAATTTGAGTAATTAAAAAAATTTATTTTAATTTTTACTGTAGTAATTATTTTTGAATTCCTTACATTTAAATTACTTTAAAATGACCATTTTGTATGAAATGTGCTAACTTGCCTTGTCTTACCACTAGGTTATATCTTTTTTCCTTTTTATGACTTCTCTTAAGCATAATTGTAAAAAAACAATCGCTATGTATTTTGAACGTGACAAATAAACCTTCAATTTAAATTTTATAATTTTACCTACCAAATCAGCTCTATGAGACACTGACTCATCCGAGACTGCGCATGTAGACTGCTGCCATTGTTCCATGCCTTTGTCCTCAGAGTATCCTGACATCATAAACTCATCTTGAAAGGGGCTGTGCCAGACATCTGTGCCGTAAGAAACCGAGACCATTTCATCTGCCTCGTTATGTCTTGTGATGTATCTGGTCTGGCAGTCAGGCAGCTGTGCCACGTCGCTCTCAACATGGTTTTCAGTAGCATTTTCTGTACAAATAGGGTGATCTTCCTGAGATTCGTGTAATGCTTCGTGTTTTTGAGGTTCTGGGTTCTCCAGCAGTTCTAGTAGCTCTTTCTGATTGCTCACAGTGAAAAGAAGACCAGATGCTGGACTTTCCTCAAAGCATGGTGAATAAGAGCACAAGTCAGGCACTATGCATGAAGCAGGGAGGGTCTCGTTCGCAGGGTCAGCACTGACAATTGACTTTTCTGGTTCTGGATCAGGGCCGTTGGAAGAATGTGTTGGATGAAAGAGCTGAAGCTGATTAAGCAAATCCTGGATGTGAGCGTGTTCTACATCATGGTGTTGAGAACTCTCTGTTGTCGACCTTTGCCTTGTCTTCTCCAAATCCTCCAAACTGTCCAGTCCAAGTGTACCATTTGCTTGAGTTTCAGCTTTCTGATTTGTAAACCCCTCTGCTTCCTGTATGGGGAGTTTTTTAGCTTCTTGACCTGTAAGATGAGCAACTTTTGTTGGAGTACAACTTGTACTGCAATCCTCATAGTCAGGTAATTCTTCTAATCGTGCATCCATGGACAAAGATCCAGGTTCTTCGATATCTCGGAGTGAGCACGCGTCACTGGAAGTGTCTGACCTCCAGTCCAAAGGAGGGGGCTCTATTGGGTTGAAAGAGTCCAGGTCCTGTGCCGGCGCTGAGGTCTTCAAAACAGTATGTTCATATGATGATGTAATGTCTAGCTGCTTCTCCATGCCACAACAGTCAGCACTACCTGATTAGACTGAAAGAGGGGTCGGGGGGAAATAGTAAGGTACTAGGTGTAAAAATTTTTTAATTAGTATTACTAATAATAACTCCAGGTTATTATCCAGGATAATAACCTGGAGTTAACCTGGAGTTAGTAACTCCAGGAACCAACTGTAACCATCTTACTCACCTCATTTTCTATAAGGATGAGGCTAAAGGATACTTTGTTCTTGCTTCTAACATCAAGAGCTAGGCCATTATTTGTCCTGTAAATGATAGCCACATAATCAGTAACCATCACCAAATAATTGAGAATATTATTATATTAAGGCTTTGCCATTGTTCTACTAGCATTTAAAAAAAATGATAACCGTCACAAAAATGGTGGGTAAATGATTAGACAGTAAATATAGTTAATATGAAAATTGAAGACTGTTAAAACTTTTTGTTTAATAAACTTCAGGGTCAGTATTTCCCCATTTTGATGCTGGACACAATGTAAACTTGCTCTCGAACCAGTTCTCTTTGGCAGCCTATCAAGCTGACTGTGGCAGGGTTTAAGGGATGTTGTCTGGAGAAGTATTTAAACAATCTACAAGGCGATATAGAAAGATCCGTAAAATTATTTATTATAATGTCCTACTAAAGTTCAGGTGAGAAAATCGGTAAAAACAGGAACTGAAAACTAAGAACATTGAAATATAACAAATATTGAAAATCGTGGTTGTACTGCTGTTTTTCGACACTTTCTACTCATTTCTGACACCCTTTAAAATATTATTTGCGAAAATCTCGTGCACTACCGGGATCTATTTGTTTACAGGTTTTATACGTTAAATGAAAATTATTTACATAGTAGTAAATATAAACACATACACAAAATATTTATAGTAACTATAAACACAAACGTTTATATTAGGACACATTATATGCCGATACAAACTTTTATCCCTTCTCTGATGTTATACTGCTTAACGTTAGTGGGCCAAAGTACAAAGTACTCCAGTCCAACCACATGAACTCAGTTAAAACTAGTAAACATATGTTTAAAATCTGTACCAGGATATTTTTTAATCTCCAGGTCCCATCACCCCACGTTACATTTTTACAGCTGACATTGAACTCATTACTCTCACCTTATTTATCGACTGAGCTGGAACTTATAACCGGCACAACAAAGTTGATCCTCATAAAAATCTGTGTTGTTTCTCTATTTTCAAATATTTACCAATTATATGGAACCAATAACAAGCACATGGTTATATGAGTCAGAATTATGGAAAGAGGCGAAATGTAAAAATCCAAACACAACCCAAAGCGAAGTTCAGCTCCATTTCCAAACCTTAGCGTCTACCACGAAATGCTGACTACGCATGCGCGAATCCTGAAGTCATGACTAATCTATTACCGCACAATCAATTTCAATTCAAGTCTACTAGTAATTTTTTAACGGTCTATACTAAATTCTTTTTACACAAATTTAAATTGCAAATAGTACCGAAACTAGTATCAAATTAGTATTTATTACTAATGTTGTTGATAGTCTTTTATCTGCCTTTTTCTTAAGTGTGTTCTGCTTGCTCGCTCACATCTACAGCAAGAAAATGTATATACAAATAAAAAATTATATAAACTATCTTATTTTTGCATACACATTTATTTTACTTCAATCGTTTTATTTACTGAACATCCTTTGTCCAAAGATCTAGACACCTTTTACTGTAGGATCTGACTTTTTTACGTTATTTAAAATTGTTTCAGTTGTGCTTGTTAATATAATCTTATAAATCATTATTTGAAATCATTGTAAACTTGCATCATTATGTTTAAATAAAAAACTTTTCCTCTGGTCCGCACAGTTTATCATGTCAGAAAATGACGCTTCAATCGCTGATGCTCAAGTGCAGCATGCCAAGCAGGGAGGAGGTGGTGCCTAAAAGTCCCACCAGCCAATCAGGGAGGCGACCAGCCCAAAGAAATCCAGGTGGCATCCAATGAATAGCGTTGGTCAGATCAGCCAGCCTGCTAAGAATAATAAGAAACTCTCCCCACATCAGCTTGTGCAAATCAATAGTTATAGTGTTTTCCCTAAAAAAAGAATAAATGAATGAATGAATGCTGAATCTGCGTTTATTTAATCTGCGATTCATTATCAACAGTTCAAGCTTTAAATTCCAATTAATTTAAAGATACCTGCTGTCTTCTTGTCCTGCTGCTTTGCATTTCTGTTTCTTTCTTCTTAATTTCCAAATTATTCTGATGGATCTAAAAGCAGGTCAAAGTGCTGAATGATATCTAACAAGCTCAGATATCTGAGAACTATCTATAAGTTTTTCCAAATAGCAAGAAACTTTTTTTTAATCTAATAGAGATAAGCTCTTAAAACATATTCACCAAGCTGCTGAGACACATGGGCTGTGGAATATAGAGAAGTCTTAAGATAAATTCAAGGGCGGGTTTGACTTCATTGCTATAGATGATGTCAGCATGTTTACTTATAGGGCAGGTGTCTCTATCAAAGATTCATTCATTGTAGAGCAAAAAAATTAAATAAAGTGAATAAAAATAAAGAAAACACAGATGTGTCAAAGTAATAAATCAATTATTGTGTTTTTTCTTAATAGTTCTGGTTGAAAACAGTATTATGAACTTGATAGTTTCTATTAATTCAGTTTTTTGTCTTACAACGTATTCATTCATTCATTCATCTTCTTTACCCGCTTTACCCGGGGGTCTGCTGAAGACTATCCTGGCGCACATAGGGCAAAAGGCAGGGGGTACATCCTGGACAGGTTGCCAGTCCAACACAGGGCTACACACACACACACACACACACACACACACATTCACTCCTATGGGCAATTTAGAG
>JAOTQW010000004.1:10768427-10781915 GCA_026260075.1 Sisor rabdophorus | reverse complement strand
TACTCCGGTTTCCTCCCACAGTCCAAAAACATGTGCATTACGTTGATTGGTGATTTTAAATTGTCCATAGGAGTGCGTGTGTGGTTGTGTGTGGCCCTCTGATGACTTGGTGACCTGTCCAGGGGGTACCCCCTGCCTCTTGCCCCATGTGTGCTGGAATGGGCACCAGCGGACCCCCATGACCCCGAGTTCCGGAATAAGTGGGTATAGAAGATGAATGAATGAATGTAGATATATTTTTTTAAAGAGCAGCATGGTTGTGTATTGGTTAGCATCACAGCAAGAAGGTCCCAAGTCACAGGCAAAGGGTCTGTCTGTGTGGAGTTTGCATGTTCTCGATGCACTTGCATGGGTTTACTCCAGGTACTTTGGTTTTCTTCCTCAGTCCAAATGCCCATAGGAGTGAGTGCAACTATGTGTGGTTGTTCACAGCAGACCCCTGTAACCCCGAGTTAGGGAATAAGCAGGTATAAAAGATGAATGAATGAATATTTATAAAAATCTTGCCTTTGTGGTTTGCTTCTCCTTCATAATTATCCGTGATAACAGCACAACCCATATTGGCATGGTGGCTTTTACTGTGGAAATACAGATGAGATGATTTTATTAATCCAAGTTTAAAAAAAAAAACATTCAGAAAGTTTATCTGCCTTTTTTAAGTCAGGAGATTTAGATGATAATACAAAACAACAGTGCTACTTTTTTGCAGTCCCATTAATAACAACTGAAGTTTTACTTTTTAAACGCTTTTTCTTTACCTTACCTGCACAGGTAGAGAAAAAAACGTGTGCAAATAAATAAAATAACGAAACTATTGTGATTTGCATGTATAATTTAGTGAACGCTGTGGGAGAAATATAATCTTGCCTCAACATTTTGTCTACGTAGAAACCGGAACTATATTTTCCGTATTTACCTTGCGCGCTAATTGCAGTTATGTGGCTCTGAGTGAAAAGTCCTGACAGCTGTTTATTTTAGAAAAAGAAGTACAGCTTAATTTCCAGCAATTAAATAACGCAAACAAAAGGCCAAATAACAGACCCCTAATAAAAACCCCATTTCGTTACTTTGTTTTAATTTAATGAAGCGCTTAAACACTAAAAATAGTACTAGCCTCCGTACGACATCATGATAGCTACATGCTAACAACTTAGCCTGTGGACTAAGGACAACCATAAGGGAGACAAATAATAATAGTACTACTACTTACCGGTGTGAGCGTAGGACACGGGAACCTTCCATATACTGAAGTGAGCCGACACCGAGGCGAAATATTTACCAAACGCCAGCGGAAGAATGTACCAGCGGTAATATGTGGCAGGCACTTCGGTTTTCGGGACACCCCAAGCGCGTAGCAGCGGCGGCAGAAACAAGACAATTGAAAAGATGTGGAAAAGCGAGACGGTGACGGGATACGGGAATCCGTTCAGAATTATTTTATTGATGACGTTGCCGCCCGAGCTGACCACGTACCAGCATGTACACAGCAGACCGATCCGCACCGCCTCCTTCACAGGCGGACGCTCTACCGTCGCCATCTTTTTCCCCGAGACTCGCTGCGAGGCGCTGCTGCTGCTGCTGCTGCTGCTGTTGCGAAGATCTTCCTGCGTGGGGCTCGAACTTCCTAAAGCAGACGAAGAATGGGTGGAGAAAGAGAGGGGGTGTAGGTAGCGAGCGAGCGAGCGAGAGAGAGAGAGAGAGAGAGAGAGAGAGAGAGCTTTCACGCTGCAGTCAAATGTGGCCCAAATCCGATTTTCCCCCCACGTGTGATTCAGACCGCATTTACACTGTATGTAACAAGTGATATTGCGATTTCCCCGTTTAAGGTGGCACAGATCGAATATGACCGACGACCATGTAACCAGATTGAAGCGCATAAATTCCAATATTTTCAGATCAGATTTAAGTCTTCATTCCCAGTTACGATTTTTTTTTTGGATGATAGGCTTAAACCGACCCTTATCTGATATCTAAATTCACACTGTACATGGGAAAGGGCCCAAGGCAGACACACTGACTAGAAATGAGACAAAATGATTATGAAGTATGTTGCTTCTGAATCATATTTAAAGGTCAGCAGTGTCCAAACTCTGTCCATACCTACTTGTAAGTTTCAAGTGTACCCAGTAAGATCTTGATTAGTTGGTTTAGTTGTGTTTGATTAGGGTTGGAGCTAAACTCTGCAAGACACCAGCCCTCCAGGACAGTTTGGACAACCCTGCTTTAGGCAGATAAAAAAAGGTGAGCCCTTGTCTATATATATATATATATATATATATGTATGTGTGTGTATATAATTGACCATACAGTGATTTAACAGTACAGGTTGCACTCAGTACAGGTTTTGCCTTGGTCAACCAAATCAGTTGAGTGGATGTGTTCAGAAAATAGACGTCTAAGTGCTGCCAGTATTGCTGCAGAAATTGAAGCCGATGGGGGGTCACGCCACACAATGCGTCTAATTGGTCTGCATGGCTGTTGTCCCAGAAGGAAGCCCACAAACAGTTGGCTGAGGATGGACTGGCATAGCATGTCTCCAGACCTAAACCCTATTGAGCATTCTGTGGGGCATCAAATGGACAGTGGAGGAGAGCAAGAAAAGACCTCACAAGCTCTGTGAGGAGTCAAAGAGGATTATGGTGGCAACCTGTGCAGCTTTAGTGAAGATGTCCAAGAGGGTTATCATAGTGGATATACAAAATAGACATTTTGGCCTAATTTGGACATTTCCTCTTAGATATGTACTCACTTTTGTTGCCAGGGGTTTAGACATTAATGGCCGTGCGTTGTGAGTTGTGTTGATGAGACAGCAAATTTACACTGTTACACAAGCTGTACGTTTACTACTTAAAGTATTTGCTCGCCATTAAAATAATTGAAATCAGATGTTCCAGTCACTTCCATAACCACAGGTGTATTAAATCAAGCACCTAGGCATGCAGACTGCATGTAAATTTCAGCGTGGAGTTATTATAGGATGCAATTTGTGCAACAAATCCAGTCATGAAATTTACTTGCTCCTAAATATTCCAGTTAACTGTTCATGTATTTATCTTCTTTACCCATTTTTATCAAACTCGGGGTCACAGGGGTCTGCCGGAGCCAATTCCAGCCCACATAGGGCGCGAGGCAGGGGGTACACCCTGGACAGGTCGCCAATCCATTGCAGGGGCAAACACACACACACACACACACACACACATGCAATCACATTTACAATTTAGAGTCCCCTATCAACCTAATGCACATGTTTTTGGTGTTTGGGAACGACAGCAACTCAACTGAACACAAAGTGTTAGGCCGCGTAAACTGACAGAGCAGGGTTAGCGGATGCTGAGGTCGGCAACTTTCTGTAAAGTCAATCGCTAAAGACCTCCAAACTTTGTAGCCTTCAGATTAGCTCAAAAACAGTGCACAGAGAGCTTGTGGAATGGGTTTCAATGGCCGAGCAGCTGCATACAAGGCATACATCATGTGCAATGAAGCGTGAGATGCAGTGGTGTAAAGCACACCACCACTTGACTCTAGAGCAGGCTCTCTGACACACTCTCTGAAATGACGAATTACGCTTCTCCATATGGCTATCTAATGGACGAGTCTGGGTTTGGCAATTGCCTAAGGAATGGTACTTGTCTGACTGCATTGTGTTTTTCAGGAGCTGGGTTTGCTTCTTATTTCCCTTCCAAATGCTTTAACATAGCAAGACATTTTGAACAATTTTATGCTCCCAACTTTGTGGGAACAGTTTGGAAAAGTCTGGCCCATTTCTTCTCCAACAGGACTGTGTGCCAGTGCACAAAGCAAGGTCCATATAGACATGGATGACAAAGTCTGGTGTGGACTTCTAGCAACAGTTTGATCTGATGGTCAGGTGAGCACAAACTTTTGGCAATATTGTGTGTATACTGTATATTTCCAGCTGGTATTCCTCCGAGTTGACGTTTTGCACCACTGTCACATATTCAGTGATGTTTGACTCACATTTGGCAGGTGAAAATCCAAACTCCCTGCTTACATGGCAGACGTTAATGCACGTTTCCGATACATATCCAATTTATTTCCAATCATGAATAAGGTCTGAAACCGATTTGAATATCAACGTCCTTTTTTCCATGGAGTACATGGTTGTGCCATATCCCATCTGTCACGTTATAGGGAAATAAAAAAATCAAAACTGGATCACTTGATACATGCAGCATGAATGCACCCATTCTTAAGTGAAAATGTTTGGTCTGTAAAAGAAACAAATAGAAAAGTAACACACTATTAAAAAAGATTTTTATAACTTAATGACCAATGCAACATCTGGCCACACTGCAACAGTAGCGCATCGTTTTGGCAACGTTTAAATATAGTGCGGAAGTCATTTAATGAAACCCAGATCTTCCAGTTAGCAGTCCAACATTAGCTAACACATCCCCCACTATAAACTTGTAAGTGTAAATGACTTGAGACAAAATTTTCCTCTGTATATTTCACTCTAGTGTTGATTAATCTTTAGCAATTTAAATAAAAAATGAAGCTTTAACAATAAAACACCACTACTATGTAGACAGGTAACAATTTATAACCGTTTACAAGAGGTCGTTAAATCTTCTGTAAACCAATCACAGGTAATGACAAACAATGATGAAAAACACAACCTCTTAACACAGCTCTTCATAATAAGTAGCAGGCATAAATATAAATAAGAACTCTACATCATAGACAACAGTATTTAAAATATTAAAGTGTTTTTGTTAACCTGAGTTTTCGCTGAACGTTTTATGCTCCTCTTCCAGCATGTTTCCTGTTCTGCAACTTTCAAAGAATGAAGCCAAACAAGTGCAAATATTATACTCCTGTTCCAGGAAGCAAATAGAATAATGGGCGTAAAAGATGCACAAGCTAATGAATGAATAAATTGGGGTAGAAACCAACTAAAGCTCCACCTATACTTAAAGATACGAAGCTTAAGTTGCTTCTCGACTTTTCTGAGATTGTTTATTGTATTTTAAGTTACATATTGAATCATTACCATGCACATCAAAGACAAAATCAAAACAGAACGAAATTGTATAAATAAATACAAGATATTAAATAAAGCAATTATTACAGAAACACATACAGCCAAAGATTATGTGAGATTTGGAAAAGGTTTATAATTAGAAATGTTTTAATCAATGCAAACATATGGCAGAATATTGAGTTTACTTCCATCCCCATACGTGTCTAAAGATATGCATTCGGTCCAGCCATACCACTGGCCTCTGCTGTCGTAACAGCCGTTAACCCCAGGCCAGTGTTTACTGTTTATTTTGTTGACATCCTCTGTTGTGATTTCTTGGTCTATCCCTGGCAACTTAATCTCGGTAGTATTTTGCACTTGGACGAAAGTTTTGCTAGCCGCCCTCATGTTATCTTCCTCACGTTTGGGGAACCCATTCGTGTAAAAGTGTGCCTCTGTGATTTGACCTCCAGTCATTTTTAAAAGATTGTTTTGGATGTTTAGGTAACATTTGACTATTTTATTTTGTGACATATCTTTCCAGTTCGTCTTGTGCAAAGTGCTGGGTGTAGATGTGGAGGGACTTCGTTTCACGTTTACTTGGTCGTTAACATCCGCCACTGGCATGTGGTGTTCCTCACTCTGATTAACTGCTGAAGGTCTAATTTTTTGTGCAAGTGGATCAAAAGTTAATTTTCTAGTTTTTACCTGCATGGATTTGCACAACTCTTTCTTTGACTGTTCTTCCATGTTGATGGGGTAGTATTTTAACTGAGACTTTCTCCTCTTTCCATTTAAGCCTTTGATGTCTTTTTCTGTTTCCTTATTGGTAACCTCGCTGAGTAAACCTGGTTGAAGATGTGCTAACCCTATGGAGTTGTTCTGCAGGTTATATGATTGTTCAAGTGTCCTCTCACTGCTAAGAAGCGATGTGTTTTCTGAGTGTAACAGGTCCATTGTCTGAGGACCCTCTGTGTCTGTACTTTTGATGGATGAGTGTAATGACAGTGTGGAAAAAGGCTCAGATTCTTTTTCAGAAAGTGCTGTAGGCTGCTTGCTTGGTAGAATCTGCTTTACTAATCTGGAACTCGGGTTGGTGTTGTGACCATGGGCTTTGTGTTTTATTATCTCCATAGCCATTATGTCCCTTTGCCCTTGTTGTAATACTGTCTTTTTAAAGATTGCAGAAGCAGTGGGTTCTTTTTTGAGTTCAGGAGAACTAAATTGAAGTTTAACGACACTGGTGTGTGTTTTATGATCCTCTGGATCACTGCTGCTTTCATAGTCTGTTGATAGTGCAGACCTTTTTGTGCCCTTTAATGTTGCCAAATTCTTATCCAGTTTTTGCGTACCAGTGTGTTTGTTAGGGTAGAACTTGTCAGTTCTTAAAGAGTGAATACCGTGCAAAACATGTTTTTTGTCATTATTCGTTACACTTTGTGGTGATCTAGAGACTGGCAATGATTGAAACTGTTTGGATCCCACAGCAGGGTTTAAAGTGCTTAAAAGTTCCTTGGGCAGTACTTCTGATTCTTGTGGGTCAATCAACTTCTGCCAGCTGCGCAAGAGTTTTTTGGCACGCTTTGCCAAAGCCTCATCTCTGGTTTTCTTCCTCAAGTCATTGATCAACTTCCCAAGACGGGTTTCCTGAAACAACAATTTTCACCAAAATCTGTTCAGTAAGAAGCATCATACAGTAGACTGTACAGGAAAATAATCAATGATGTGGTGGTTTAGTACAGTACACAATCTGTTTTCTTCACCAGAACTACCCAAAATGCTCCCCTTTTAACAAGAACTGAATTGTAGTTTTTTTCTGAAAATTCTAAACCGTGTATAGCACCCAAGATACTCAAGATCTTTACTGGCTTTTGATCAGCTATAAACTCAAAACATGTCACTAGTAGCAAACATCTAAAATAAATGCTCATTTGACTGCATTAATTTAATGCAAGAGTAAATGAAATAACTGGTAATGTCAATTGCTATCCTCTGCTGAAATTACACTAAATACGAGGCCCACAGCGCTTAGACTTGAACTCTCTCTACCTCAAGTGCTTCCTTTGTGATGGGGAACCTTTCCAACATGGAGATCACATCCAGTACAGCCACCATATTGCTGATCTGTGAAAGGATTAAATGGATCTGTAACAGCATTTACTTTTATCTTGTACATGTATTATTTATTACAAAGGCTTACCAGACATCACAAGGCTATTGTGTATTTACGCTGTGGATACGTCGCTCTAGATAAGAGCGTCTGCTAAATGCTGTAAATGTATTTAAGTCAGGCTATGTATCTCTAAAATATTTCAGTTATTTATTGCAGCAATGTTTTTTTTAATCTCTAAAATTCCAATTATTAGTTTCCCCCTTTTCTACTGTTAGTTTTACCCAGTTTTGCTAAATTATTGGATGTGTAACAAAAAAGTTGAAGAGACCACATCCTACTTAAGTGCACCTGCGAGTGATCATCCAGAAAAACAAAACAGTTTCAAGTTTCTGCTCAAAAATGCAAATTTATAAATTATACTTACAAGGCTACTTGTGTGTGAAATATGCAAGCGCTAATACACTGCTCACAACATACTGCTTTATACAGTTTACACATTTATGGTTCTTCACTAATTTTGTTGTTCTTGTTTAGGTCTAGTTTTTAACATGCTACCTTAGAGAATGTATATGACATATCAATAAAGTATGTAATATGAAGTATACCCTCTCATATCAAAATCAGAAACAGCTTCATTGCCAGGTAAGCTTATGCATACAAGGAATTTGTTTCAGTGACGCTGTCTGCCTATCTATCTCTTATATCATTCATTCGTTCATTCATCTTCTATACCTTCATCTTCTTATTTCCGAATCCGGGGTCACGGGAGTCTGCTGGAGCCTGTCCCAGTGTACATAGGACGAGAGGCAGTCCATCGCAGGGCCACATGCACACAACCACACGCACTCACACAATCCTATGGGCAATTTAGTGTCACCAATTAACCTAATTGCACATGTTTTTAGACTGTGGGAGGAAGCCGGAGTACCCGGAGAAAACCCACGCAAGCGCGGTGAGAACATGCAAACTCCACACAGAAAGAGCCCAAGCGGGATTCGAACCCAAGACATTCTTGTTGTGAAGCGACCACGCTAACCACTACGTCACCGCGCCGCCCCTATATAATATTATATAAAGGTTAATAATAAGGGCCTAAATCAGATGTAGTAAATGGAAAATATCCTAAAAGATTATTCAATGGCTCCATTAATTATGATAGATGACTTCATTTTTTATAAAATCTTAGTTGCATCGGACAATGAAATTCATACCTAGTACATACATTGTGGGGAGAAGAAAAAAGGAATAAGATAAAGAGGTGGTGTAATGCAATTTTGCAAAAAAACATTATTTCCTAAACGTTGTAATAAATTTCTCTTTTTTGAAATAGCAGGTAACCATTTTGAACGTATTTCTAGAAAGGTCAGTCGAGGTTGAGCTCCATCTTTTTGAAAGATTTCAAGCCCCTCCAGGAACAGGTGTCTGTGACTTTAATTACACACACGAGAGGGTTTACTTTTATATAATTTTGCAAATACTATTTATCGTCAGTATTATTGGCTAAACAAGAAAAATCTAAAAAAAACTTCAGCTGAGACAATACATGATAGCCGGTCTTTATTTAATACAGATAACTTTCACTACAGGTTACAGAACTAACCGGAAGCGCCATCAATAATGTGCAAGGAGTGGACAGGCTGCAAATATTTCATTGTCAGCAAAGAATAAAATAGTTAAAAAAATGGCGAGGAGAGGTGGAAGCAACAAAAACATGGTCTACTACTAAACAAAAGATCGGCGCATCTTACTTACGTTGCAGTGTGCGTCCGTTGCCTGAAGTAGCTGGTCTCGGATTTGCTGTGCGATCTCGGTTACCGACGCCGTTGCCATGGCCATCCAGTCACGCCTGTGTACCGTGTACGGTTCGTGTACGGAAGTCTGATCTACAGCTGTTAAGAACCGCTGTAAGACATTATTTACACCGGATATCTGTTTGCTCGAACGTCAGAAATTAACGCTGTTAAATTTAACAAATGAACAACATTTCGCCTGTCGCAACCATGTTACCATGACGCGTCCTCTTCCTCTCTTCCTCTCTCTCTTTCTAAGCTGCTTCAGCTTAACCAATAGCTATAAAGACAGTTCCCAGGGCTTGATGGGAAATAGGGTAACCTCCAAATAGCGTCCTACTGAACACCGAGTGCACTACAGCACTTCTTCCATTTGATTACATGTAGAGATTTAGCCCATGAAATACTAATATTTAAATAGTAATATTTATTAGTTAAAAATTGGAGTAAAGTAATAAAAATGTTTGTTGGCAGATGGGCTGTATATAAGGGTTGAGGTACGCTTGATTGTAATTTTTATATACGTTATATTTTCCAATGACTGCATTTTAAAGCTTAAACTAGATCATGTGACGATTTGGTAAGATTTCAGGGAAAAGCGAAAGGGTGACTATGTTTCTTTATTTAGCTTATAATAATACTAAGCCACACCAAACCTCAGCACAAACGTGATGTCTTTGTTACGTCCTTCCCCTTATTCGCTGAAAGTACGAGAACACCTTAGTTCAGTTGATATCATTATGAAATTATATCTGTTATATTAGTGTATCGGTTATCGTACCTGTGATATTTGAGTTTGTGATTATATTTGTGCATGAGTAATCACAGTGTAATAAGCCATGTCAAAAACATGTAAATTAGGTTGATTGGTGATTCCTAATTGCCCCTATGTGTAAATGTGTGTGTAGGTGTGGCCCTGCGATGGACTGGCGACCTGTCCAGGGTATGTCCCTGCCTCTCGACCTTCTTGTTAGGGAATAAGCAGGTTAGAAGATGAATGAAGCTGCAGATACCCTACAGACAATGATTGGACATTATAAAACTTTATATACAGAATGTAAACAAAGTGTAAAATATCAAGTTTGCTGCATTAAAAAAAACATTTTTGATCCTTTTAATTTTTAAATAAAGATTCTTCTTTTTAAAAACTTTAAGAGAATTTTTTTTTTAATTATCAATTAAAATTGTCTTTGGGGCAGGGCATTGGCATAGTGCATCCCAGCAAAAAAGGTCCTGGGCTTGATTGCCAGGCAGAGGTTTCTTCCCACAGTCCAAAAACATGAACAGGATTGGTGATTCTAAATTACCCATAGAAGTGAGTATGTGTGGCTGTTGGTCAATGTGTGGTCCTGAGATGGAATCGTGACCCCCTGCCTGTCGCTCAATGTGCTGGGATAGGCTCCAGCAGAACCCTGTGAAAAAGCGGGTATAGAGGATGAATAAATGAATAGGGATTTGGGACAAAGCACATTGTGATGTGATCCGTCTTGAACCAAAACTGCAGAAAATTGTTCTGCATCCTTAAATCCTGAATAAATTGGTGTATAATACACTACATGAATGTATGTATGAAGTCAGAATCAATGTCTACACAACTTTTTTTGGGACATAAGTGGATTTAGAAAAAAAGGAAGAAAAAAAAACATTACTGATGCACAATTTTTCTTTGTATACGGAGCAGAGCATAAATATTACCTTCTTTTTTCTGTTTGATGTCAGTCGATTTGCCACTGATTTGCTTAATTTTTTTTTTTACAAATGAAAGGAGTTAAACAAAAGCAGAGGGGAGAATAAAGCCATATATTTAAACCACTGCTTTTATGTAGGTTATGTATTCCATGTGATGTTAAACCATTTGTTCATTTATTTAATAATCTTCTATACTGGCTTATTCCCTAATTTGTGATGACAGGGGTTTGCTGGACCTATCTCAGCTCACTGAAGGGCAAAAGGCAGTAGGGTACACCCTCAACAGGATGTTAAACCAAATTCACCAACCTTAAGAAGGACCTACTTAACTCACACTTTGGTTTTGCCACATTCATATCGTTCAAGTTATTACATTTTCTTTTAAGAATGGAAACATGCTAAGATTGTGAACAAGTTACTCGCAACCTTTTACTTTTGTACTTTTTAAAGAAATAAACAAACAATCTTAGTTGCAGGCTGGGCTGTTTTGCAAATAAAAGCTTCATGGAGATCTGAGAGGAAGTACAAGAATGAAGTTTCACTTTGTTAGCAGTGTTGTGATTTCTAGTTAGCCCCTGCCTATCAGGCAATATCTGAAAATGAAACACAGTCCGTTCCAAACCTTTGCACACACCTGCTGCAGTGACCATTTTCAGTATCTATTTTAAATCAAAAAAAGATTAGATAAATATAGATAAAGTAACAGTCACTTTTAATCTTGCACAAAACAAAAATAACTTTTGTATCTAAACTAACATAAATCACCAACTATTCTTTAAACTTTCATACAACTAATGGTTTTATATAATTTATATTAAAACGTTTATCATTTAAAACCAGAATCTAAGTAATATTGGCCTTTTTAACTCGCTGGAAAAATGCAAAAATGCTTTCGGTGTACATTACAAGTACATCAACTGTCAAATCTGGGCAAGTTTAACATGAATCAAGACAGTGGGGTCAAAGTGTATCCCTAAACTTGTATGGTGATGCTCAGTTGGGCCATTAAACACTGAATTAATGTACACGATGGAGAAAAAGACTACTTCAAAGGCTCTTAAGAAGACGAGACCAGAGTTAGACATCCCAGTCGTGAAAAGGAAAAGTGTCAAGGTCCTTGGCTTTATTGTCAAGGATGGAAATTCTGGGAGTTAAGATCCAAATAACCTAAATGAATTGAAAAAACAAACACACAAAATATTAAAGATAATGTCAAACATAATTAACAAATCAGACATTTGTTTAATTTTGGTAACACCTGATGTCGTCGATGTGTCTTGGCCAAACCTGACGCAATCTATTTTTTAAAATCTTTTTTTGTTTTACTTTAAATTAATGCAATATTATAAATGCATATATCAAAAAATGACATTTTTATATTCTACATGTAATGAAAATTACATGTAAATGTAATACACAGTTTATGTGTAGTTAATATGTTATTTAACTAAATAACCAAAAATAGATAAGTATGTGCAACAAAATATATTTAGGTTTGCATGAATAAATAAAAAGCAAATTCATACTTTTCCCTTCAGATGTATGGTTACAAAAAAATAGGTTGGAATTTATTGAAATAAACACAGGATCTGTTCAACAGTAAGATTGCCGTTTTACAGGTTCACTGTTGCAGAACATTTTACATTCAATTGTTCATTTGTGATTGTTAATGATGCATTCTTTCCTTCTCTAAACCCGCTTATTCCCAAATTCTGGTCACAGGCCTATCCCAGCACACCCTGGACAGGTCTTCAGTCCATCGTAGGGTCACATATAGATCAACAACCACATACATTCAGTCCTATACACAATTTAGAATAACCAATTAACCAAATGTACATGTTTTTGGACTGTGGGAGGAAACCAAAGAACACTGAGTAAACCCACTCAAGTGCGGTAGAACATGCAAACTCAGAACCCTTGCCAGGGACCTTCTCACTGTGAGATGACCATGCTAACCACTGTGCCACTTCCTGAATATCAACTTATTTCAATAAAGTTTATCCAATTTCATGTTGTAATTCAGGGCGACCCAGTGGTGTAGTGGTTAGCAGTTTGCCTCACAGGAAAAAGGTCTCGGGTTCAATTGGGGCAAGGGGTCTTTCTATGCAGAGTTTGCATTTTCTCCTTGTGTGGGTTTCCTCCAGGTACTCCGGTTTCCTCCCATGGTCCAAAAACATGTACATTAGGTTGATTGGTGACTCTAAATTGTCCATAGGAGTAAGTGGTTGTTCATCTATGTGTGGCTCTGCGATGAACTGGCGACCTGTCCAGGGTGTACCTCTGCCTCTCGCCCTATGTGTGCTGGGTTAGGCTCCAGCAGACCCCTGAGACCCAGAGTTTGAAATTAAGCGGGTATAGAAGATGAATAAATAAATGAATGAATGTTGTTTTTTTAATTTAATGTTAATCCAGTAATTGTCAATATCATTAAATTGTTCCAGAATCAATGAATATCTCAGCTTGTAAGATATTTCTAGCATTTACTCAGTTGAAGTGTTTCAGTTTATTTGTGAACAAAAATGGAAAGAAGATTATTATGCGAATGGTTATGATTGCTTAATTAAAAATGTTAATTCATGAAAGATGTTAATCCAGGATCAAATGCTACCATGGATACTTACAGGATCATGCATAACATGATGAAGATATTCCACAGCGCTATGAAAATGCGGAAATAGCGCAGACTTAGTAAAAACTCCCGGATGTTATCACCTGCAAATAAACTTGTATGTCAGTATTTCATGTTATAAATCGAGATATGTATAGTTATGAGTTTATATGTTTAGTACCTGTGGTTGAGTGACGGGGATCATCCCCGAATCCGTGCGATTGTGTTTCTTTCCTTTTCCTGGTAACACACACACACACACACACACACACACACACACACACACACACACACACAC
>JAOTQW010000004.1:10750686-10763396 GCA_026260075.1 Sisor rabdophorus | reverse complement strand
ATACACACACATATACACACACATATACACACACATATACACACACATATACACACACACAGTGAGAGAGGGAGAGACACGACCAGATTAAAAACATTTACGAAGAAACATTTCCTAAGCAACACTGGGTCCAATTTCCAACTAACAAGGCGTACTTACAGTTTAAAGTTTAACACCGCCCCAGCGTTCATTACCAAAGTGCTGGAAATAAACAGAAAACAGATTAGATGCGTGACGTGGAAAATCATCAACAATACTGTTCTGCTATTTCACAGTAGACTGTCTGATTTTAAATTAGTTATCGAAACAAAGTACAAACCTAACTCCAAATCGGATAGATTTTTAAAATATAAAGTAAGCATTTTTACCAGAATAATAACAAATCACCGATCATTTTTTCTCGCTTAGGTCGGCTCTTCTTTTTCTTCCTTTGGCAGCATTAAAGTGTTGAACATCGACCGTGAGCTCACCGTCACCACCTGCTGGTTAGGAGTGGGTTATTGCAGCTTAACAACAACATTCAGCGCATGGCTGAAGCTTTGTGGACACTTTACCACACATCTAGAAGCACACAACTCTTTATATTGTATAGCATAGCAATATTTCTTTTAATAAAAGTAAAAGACCCAAACACGCTTCCAACATGACACCATGACATGACCTTGACAAGTCCTTTGAGCATCATGAAGACGTGTGTGTTAACACGTTAGTGCACATTTGTCTGTATAGGTAGAGTATTTAGGTTATATAGTGTTTACTGACCACCCATCTGCTAAAATTCCTTATTAAACCAATTATTGTGTTTAAGCAGGTGTGGCAGTACAACTACTCTAAAAAGGAAGATCCTATAGGAAATGAGCTAGAGATCAGATCCTGTTGGACAGGTTTCTGCTCTTATTTATCTAGAAGGATAAATGTAAAGACTTTTTTCTGTTTCAAACAAACCTTAATGAAACCTTATTTATACATACATTAGATTTCTTTATTTTTTACATTTGATGAGTAGATTCAATACACACCAATACATGGTTACGAACCTTATTTATGCACAAAACATACTTTCAAACAGATGAAAATGTCTATCTTACATTACTTTAAATGGATATGCAAGGAAATCTGTTTCTTCCCCATGCTCCCCATAAGGGGCACTATAACACTGCAACGCTTCATCACCGCGCTCCTGCTCCATGCCATCCCGATGTCTTCATTAAGGCTTTGGGGGTGCAGATGAGCGACCGTGTATTAATAGGAGGTCGTATGTGTTTAGGTCTCTTTCACTCGTACAGGGTTTTGCGCGGACACGCCGTGCACGGGTCATTAACTAGCTGCGTATACGTGCGCTAATACTGCTCCATTCTGCGCCACATCCGAGTTCAGCATGGAGGTACTGGACGCCCTGAATTTGGGCGAATTTGCCCAATATTTCTCAAAAATGGCCATGTTTCCTGTGTTTGATCTGGCCTATTACATCGTGTCTATACTGTACCTTAAGTATGAGCCGGGTAAGTGTGGCTGCGTTTTCTTGTGCGTATTTTTTCTCGTGCGTTAAACGGAATACAACTTACCAAATTACCTTATTTATTTATTAGTGATTCTTCACTGCTTTAGAATTATAGTTCATGATCGCGCAAGCACCTATATTTAGGTTTTTTTTTTTCTTCGCAATTTCTTTAATACGCCCCGTTTCTTTATTTTAATGCGCATAGAACCTGTGTCGACCCCCTACTCGTAATCTGATGCGCTATACATGCCAGAACTGGAATAAATAGACTTACTCTAAATAGAAGTGAGCAAGAGAGCATAACTTTACCCTGGTTTTACTGGTAGCCTATACACGGCCGCTCTTTAGCAACAAATAAAAAAGATGCGGCTAGTAAACTGTTTCTATAGCAACCGTGCGCTAAAGAATTTAAAATGATGTCTTAACTTTAATGTACTGTGTATCTGGCAACACAACGCTAGGGTAATGTAAAGTCGGTCAACAAATGTAGATTGTTAAGTTGGGGGTTTAATTTTGTATCAATAAAAGTTGCCAACATGTATTTACATTTGTTGTAATTTATTATTTGTTAAAACCTTTATATTGGCTATTAATAATAACATGGGTAATCCTGTTGTTAATCTAGAAGTGGGCTATTTATTTCTAGCATTCACCAGACACCAAATTGCCCTATTTTTTGCAATCTGACTGGATAGATGAATAAATGACCTTGCTTAGGGGCCCAGCAGAGGCAGCTTGGTGGTACTGGGACCCTTTAATATTCTGATAAACAGTTTAACACGCTAACCACTTTGGTCCCTTGTTTCCTTTCCATTTTATTTGGAGTTTCAAAAAAGAGATTTATGTCACAAAGGCAACACAAAGTATAATTCTGCAGATGCTAAAACCTTCAAAAAATACAGAAAACAGACAAAATACAAACATTCTTTAGACGTGTGTGTATGCAGAGTGTCCACCATCTTAGTGCATGTATTAATATAAACTTGAAATTTATTCATTTGTTGTCAGATAATGATTTCAACCAATTCAGGTTTTTGGTAGCTTTATGGTAGAATCCTAAAAAACTAATTTCCAATTTAGCTCGTTTCCATGTAAACAATTAAAAAAAACAAACAAATCCAATTGCTTATTTTGGAAAGACATTTGAAGAAGTAGGCCTATTTGGAAAAACATTTTTATCATTTTGTACAATTTAAGAATAAAGACCTTCTGCATTTATATTAATTATTATAACTGAAAGTTTCTTATTAACTCATCACTGACTCTATTTATATTAATTACAATTTTTTATGATTAATTTGTATATGACTGAAGCTATTTATCTAAAATAGCCAACACAGAAAATAGATACAGCGCGTTTTGTAGGAGTTGCTTTTAGGCAATTTGCAAAATGTGCTAAGTCTCATTCACAAATGTCACAGCTTTGGGTATGCTGGAGGTCACAGATCCCGGACGGCCTTCAAGTTGCCACGAATGAGTTGCTACAGACTGGTGTTTATTTTTAGTCACCATTTGATAGGATCACTTTTCACACACCTGTTTTATAAGATCTGTTTGTCCAAGGAGCTTTGGAGGCAAGGAGTGACTCTTGGATATCAATTATTCATGATTTAATGATTACACAACTTTAATGTAAGCCCTGCTTTACAGCTTTGCTGGTAGAATTAAGGATTTTGTCCACATTTACTATCTATTATTTATACACTATACTTTGTTATGCCAAATTACACAAGTTTATGTACAAGTACTGAGTACATGGATTCCGAAGAAAGATGCTGAATTAGGTTATTATATGTCCTTGTTTTGCAGGCTCAGTGGAGGTGTCCCGCAGAAGCCCTGTTGCCTCCTGGCTCTGTGCAATGCTCTACTGCTTTGGGAGCTACATACTAGCAGACATGATGCTCGGCCACAGCCCCATTGACTATTTTCATAATAACAGCCAAATCCTACTGGCCTCAGGTGTATGGTAAGGCCGTTTGAGTCACTAAGCAGATACTGAAGCCACATGCACACACTAGGCATACTGATTTGAATTAAAATTTACATTCTCTACACGAGTTGCTATATCATGCAACCAATAAAGAGCTCATCCTTTACATGGACATGGAAAGAATTTAGAGACACAGCCAATCTTGAAGAGCTGAACATTATATGATACCATTCAGGGCGATTACATTGCAATCATCACCCCAGTATAATAAATTTCAAAATCATTGATATTCAGCACCAACATAGGAGAACAAGATTGGTCTGCTGCACATTATTGTGAGAATTATCAGGTTTTACAAAGTAGCAGCAGAACATTAAATAACATAACATCAACAAAACAATCCTCTTAGAAGAAGGTATAAAGAGAAGATAAAGAGAATAATTGTTTTATTAACATGACATAATTCAATTTGCATAATTTTTATTAAAAGAGATTAATAAATGTTGCCTCAAATAGACATCTGGCCAATACCATTGGCTTTATCAAATGATCTATGTTTAGCGAGATATACATAAGTATCAAGCTTTATTAACCATGTACCTGTTTAAGTTTGATGGGACTTAAACCCAAGGGGCTTAAGACACCCAAGGGGCTTAACAGACTAGACATAGTAATATACCACGGCAAAGCATAATCCCACATTTGCAAGCGCCTGGCATTTTGGAGATGTCCACATTTTGCATGTCTTTGGGTTGGTGGAGGCATCACAACACAAATGAAACCCCCTAAACCTGGAGGGCACGTCAATCCTGCTAACAAAAATCACTATGCCTTGAGCTAAAATTTTTTTTTTGTACAATCATTTTAATTTATTTTACTTTGTAATATCTATGGGAGCGGCGTGGTGGCGCAGTGGTTAGCACGGTTGCCTCACAAAAAGAAGGTCCTGGGTTCGAATCCTGGGCTTGGGGTCTTTCTGTGTTGAGTTTGCATGTTCTCCCCGTGCTTCCTCCAGGTACCTCGGTTTCCTCCCACAGTCCAAAAAAAAATTGCCCATAGGAGTGAATGTGAGTGTGTATGGTTGTTTAGAAGATGAATGAATAAATGTAATATTTATCATATCAGCTGTCAGAACTTCTGTATTTAATTATGTATTTTTTTCCTATTAGTGAAGTTCCATTGTTTAAAATGATATATGTAACGTTTAAACTTAAGATTAAGTTAAGATATATGTAATGTTTAAACTTAAGATTTCAAATTTAGTTTTTTTTGTTGTCTCTGTGGTTTTTTGGGGTAAATGATATGATACAGAATTATAAAATGCAAGTTTGCAAGAAAGACCATGGCCAAAGTTCCAGCCTCCATAAGGGCCTATGTAGATGTTTTGCCAGCAGTCTCAAGAAATAACAAAATATATAATGTGGTTTTTTTTCTTTCTGTACCAACACTGCTACTACAGGTATCTCATTTTCTACTGCCCGCTTAACTTGTTCTACAAATGTGTCGCATTCCTGCCCGTTAAGCTTGTGTTAGTAGGAATGAAGGAAGTTGTCCGTACTCGCAAAATCGCTGCTGGCGTTCATCATGCTCATCATGCCTATCATCATGGCTATCTCATAATGGTCATCACTGGTTATGTTAAGGGTAAGTAAATAAAGCATTAAATAAGCATGTAAGATGTATTGATTATGTGCTAAATATTGAATTTTAATTAAATATTGAATTTTAATTTCATATGATTAATATGCTCTAAATGACATTTAAAATCTTTCAAAAGACTACTTTTTTTAGTGAATTTTGTAATTTTTTGTAGAATAGCTAATATTTCATTTAGTTTCCATACATACAGCTACATAAATAATAATAAAATAACTGTATATAATAATATAACTTCATGTAAAAAGTCAATATTCCAAGCCAGATAAAGCAGCAAGTTGTTACCTAAAAGGTGATTACACTGTAAATAATTTCTTCTGTAAATAGTTAATACTGATGTCAGAAAGAAGTCATGTACTTGTGATTCAAATGTTATACTGTAACATGATCCATAAAAGCTTTTTAAAGAATCCACAACTGCAGGCGACAGTTAATCATGAAACCAGCCTCAGAAGCAAGATCACCTCCTCTGATCTGACACCATCTGACTGTGTCCCTGTAGGATCTGGAGTAGCTCTTATGTCAAATTTTGAGCAACTGTTGCGAGGAGTGTGGAGACCAGAGACCAATGAAATTCTAAACATGTCATTGTGAGTATTAAATTTTTAGTTTTGGGCCCCAGTTTATACAGGCATGCTGTATAAAAAACACAACTTATAGCCTGCAGAAGTTGTTGTACTGTTGTCCATGATCCTGATATTTGTTTGATTACTTAATTTTAACAGCTATAAAAAGGCCTAGTATGTCCCACATTGTTTTTCCACAAGATTCAGTTAACTTTCAACTTTAAAAATATTTTAAGTAAAATAGTGGCTGGGACTGAAATAAAAGTAAAACTCTGTTATAATATTTATAAAGAGCCCAATTAATAGATTTTTTGTCATAGATTTGATTAAAAATATTGAATTATTGTACAATGCATAGGGCAATTAAAACTGTCTTCTTTACATAAACTCAATCAACAAAATGTGTTTATTAATTCATTCATTGATTCATCTTCTATACCCGCTTGTTCCCTAACTCAGGGTCACGGGGGTCTGCTGGAGCCAATGCACATAGGGCGAGAGGCAGGGCTACACCCTGAACAGGCCGCCAGTCCATCGGAGGGCCACACAAACACACTCACACCTAGGTGCAATTTAGAATCACCAATCAACCTTATGCACATGTTTTTAAACTGTGGGAGAAAACCGGAGTGCCCAGAGGAAACCCATGCAGGTGCAGGGAGAAGTTAGTAGTCGTTAGCATGTTCACCTCACAGCAAGAAGATCATAGGCATGATTCACGGGTCTTTCTGTGCAAAGTTTGCATGTTCTCCCTGCGCTTGTTTGGGTTTTCACCAGGTGGAAAATTTCCTCTAGGAGTGAGTGTGTGTGGCCCTGTGATGGACTGGTGACCTGTCCAGGGTGTACCCCTGCCTCTCGCCCTGTGTGTGCTGGGATAGGCTCAGCAAACCCCCGTGACTCTGAGTTTGGGAATAAGCGGGTATAGAAGATGAATAAATGAATTAATGTTACTATGAAACTATAAACTCAATATACTGCCTGGACCTTTAGTTGGGACTTACAGAACTAATACACCTCTTAATGCCACCACTATCACCTCTTAATACCACTACTTTTACGTTGCAATTATAGAAACCATCAATACTATACAAAACACAATATAAGATGGTGTGGGATTAAAAACTGAAATACTTTTTTTGTGTTGTTATTAAAGCAAAAAACTCTGGTAAGACCTGCAACTGTAGTACATAGTCATTTGGAGCAGTTAAGAATCAATAATTATCCAATAAAATTACAAAACCATACAAAATGTAATAAATGTAATTGTAATACATTTAAAGGCTGTAAATCAGTGTTTTTGTTCATCGGCATTGGTCTGGAAGTGGTGAATAAACTCTTCCCCAGGCTGAGACAACTATTTATCTTAGGGGATAGCGGATCTTTATTCCTTATGTCTAATTTTTCCAGAAAAGTCCTCTTCAAAAATGTTTTATAGTATGAAGTTAAGGTTCATTTTTTTAATACATACTTTTTATAGTATGAAGGCAAGGTCCTCCTCCGTCAGCCATCAGAAGGGTAAAAATTCTAATTCGACTGTACAGAGGTGTTGTGCTAACCGAACTGTGCTAAAATAGGCTTTTACTCCAATTAGACAACAAAGTGGGTTTTGGAAGGTTTAAAAATCTGTACGCTTAAAACTAAAAGAACACTGCACATGTTCTGCACCGTGAGAAGAAATGACAGCGATAATAGTCTTCACCGAAGATTCGAATAGTTATAATAACCACCTCATTTTGTATTTATCTGCAGCCCTACTAAAGCCAGTCTGTATGGAGCCATTCTGTTTACTCTCCAGGAGGCACACTGGATTCCTGTGTCCAAGAGCACCCTCATCTGCATCTTTACTCTTTTCATGGCTACTTCTAAGGTATGAATGTCATGGTAGACTGAACTATTTTAAATAAAATATTTTTCTTTTTTTTTATTTTATTTTTATTTTATTAATGTTTATTTTTAATAAACATTTCATTGTATGATGGTAATTCACTGTAACACTGTATCTTCTGTAGGTGGTCATGACCGCTCGCCACTCTCATGGATCTCCCTTTACCCTTGTCGAGTCCTGGGTATCTCATCTGCTCTTCGGATCTCCTCTTGCAGTTGAAGAGCCCCATAATTACCATCACACTGCTCCGGCTGCTGCCTCTGCCCCTGCCTCTCCAGCCAAAACCAAAGAGGAACTGAGCGAAGGCACTCGCAAGAGAAAAGTCAAGAAGGCAGAGTAGACCTTTAGCTACGCAATACCACCAACAACTAGCATCTGCTTTTGGGCTATTTTTGATACTTGGGTTTATAATCCTTTTTGAAAAGATGGTAATTTAATGTTCATTGAGTAAACACTGTTAATGGTGCTTTAAATGACAGTGACATTTGTACTACTACTACTATGACTACTACTACTACAACTACTCTGTGAATAGTACACCAGTCATTCTCATCCGTCCTGTTATTATATAGTGTACATCTCTATTTATTATTTATGTTGTAGTCAGTGGCACTCCATTTTCTTGTCAGTGTTCTTTTACAGACAGAGGATTTGGATCAAGTCTTTGGATTATTAAACCCAGTAAAAGCCAAATACAGCAGAGTACAAACCTTATATCACTGCATTTGACAGTACAGCATTTTCAGAAGTAAATATATTTTCCAATCACATCTTTTCCTGTGTTCTATATGCAATTGCATTGTCATTTTATTTATCTGCAGTGTTACTACAGACTAAGGCTGCATTTACACTGCATGTATTAAAGGAACCAATTCAGATTTTTTCCCTCTATTGTGGCATAGATAGTATCTGGACCATGATAGTGTAAGCATGGGAAAAAACATTTATATGTAAAAATGGATATAAATTGGATATCCTCATTAGCATCTATGATGTAAGGGGACAAAATAAACTTTCACCTGTCAATGCGAGGCGAACGACACTTAACAAGAAAGGATGGTGCATGACTTCAACCCTGGGGGACACAGAATTCCTGCTGGGTCTGCTGGAGCCTATCCTAGCGCACATAGGGCGAGAGGCAGAGGGGTACACCCTGGACAGGTCTCCAGTCACTCAGGGCCACATACAGAAAACCACACACTCACATTCACTCCTATGGGCAATTTAGAGTCACCCATCAACCTAATGTACATGTTTTTAGACTGTTGGAGGAAACTGGGGTACCCGGTGGAAACCCACACAAGCTTGGGGAGAAGATGCGAATTCCACACAGAAAGACCCCGTGCCCAGGATTCAAACACAGGACCTTCTTTTTGTAAGGCGACCTTCTAAACACTATGCCATCGTGCTGCCAGCTGTGTATTTTGTTGTTTATTTTTGTTTACATAAAATCTGTTTTGTATGCAAGCTAATGTTTATACACTATCCACAAAAAAGGTTTTTCTGTCGGCTTTAGACTGTATTGTAAAACTGGATATAGTCGCGAGGTCAGATTTGGGCATCAAGTTCTGCATTGTAAATGCAGCCTAAATGTCTAAATAGGAACAGGAACAGGGATTGTTCCCTGTCATAACAAGAGTTATGATTAGTAAAACGGCTGATTTTGCTGTTTGCTTACACATACCACACACACACAATTAAAAAATATAGGAAAATTATAAAAATATATTGCTAGTCCCAAATTCATCCTTATTTGAATTTTCATTTGTGGTAAAAGTTTTATGCACTTCAAGATGGTAAAACGTGTTAGGGTGCAACATGGAACCCCAAACTGCTGAACTGGAACCAAACTAACATCTGTGGATGCCATCATTGACCACCAAGGCAGTCGGTATAGAAAACACCAGAATGTTTTAAAAAGGTTGATTCCTTTGCTAAAGCTGTTAAATCTGAGGAAGGCTGTCAGAAACTTTTCATTTGAACATATAGATTATCTTATTGGATTTGTGTTTATTAAATGACAAACAATCTGGAAATGTCAAATGCCTGAAACAGAAACACAAGATATTTTGAAGAGGAAAACAATAACCCCATGACAAAAGATTTATGTTATCTAAATTTTTTTTTTAATACTAATGCTGTTGACTGAAAAATGTATATATTTCTAACAACGGTGATGTCATAGGTCCAAAAAAATAGAAGAGGAGGAGACTGGAAACAGGTCAAAAGCAAGCAAACACCCACACAGCTCAAACCTGCTAGAGAAAAAGACAGAAGATGATAATATCTGTAATTCTTTTTCTGTTATTATCTGGATTTCCTAATATAGGAAGAAGTGTAGTGTCCAGCCAAGGATCATCAAAAGGTAAGCAACTTTACTTTACACAAGTAAATAGAACGAGAGGGAAAATAGTTAATACTAAAAACAAAACATTCGAGAATTTCTAGAGAAAACAGAGAATGTTAACTTTTGCTAGCATTCTTTAAAAGTTGGATAAATGTTAAAAGTTCTTAAATTAATGTTTATGAAATTATATCATTTCACTATTATTAGTTAATGTAGGTTCTTGCAATGTTATCAGGAAAAAGTTTTTGGAAAATTATTCTTACTTTGATTAACGTTCTCATAATGTTTAGAGCAAACACTCTTAGAGCAAAACGATAAAATAACTATAAAA
Source organism: Sisor rabdophorus (assembly GCA_026260075.1). NCBI lineage: Eukaryota > Metazoa > Chordata > Actinopteri > Siluriformes > Sisoridae > Sisor > Sisor rabdophorus. The sequence goes on along the minus strand of JAOTQW010000004.1, from coordinate 10,753,180 downwards.
CATTGTTCTACCAATAGTAAGAAATTAATTTCCATTTCCATCACCAGAACAGAACTCTGAGTTCGGGAAAAAAGGGGGAATAGAAAATGAATGAATGAATAAATCAAGTATCTGTGTTAAGAAAAGGGATTAATTAGTTTATGGAGTATTTTTGCTGCTTTTAAAATTAGATTTTATCAATGGGGCATCCAATTCGGCTTCTGAGGTAAAGTTAAATATAAATGTTTGCTCATGAGAAAAAGGTGTTAGCTTTCATGGATGAGCCTTAATATTTGCAAATAACAAGAAATTAAATTGTGTTCTGAATTTAATAGTAAATATATATATAATTACTAGTATATGAACAAAAATAACAGTAAGTAGAACTTGAATGAAGAAAAATTATTTGGCTGGTATGTAATGCATATGCAACAAAATAAAGACCTTTTCTCGATATATCTGTTGTAATTCAACTAAACAGATTATATATAACACATGGTCATGTTCATATCATGTCTAAAAATCCAGCAGTTCTGAAGTTTCGCTACAATTGGATATTGACATGGACTTCTTTTTTACGGTTTTATCAAGTTATCAGATTGACCTATTTTGAAAATGTTTTATTTTTTTTTCTTCCACATGTATATAGATTTTATTTCTTCTTCAATTTAATTTTTTATTAGACATTGTTATATCGATGTTATATGAGTCAAATTCAACAATTGGTCTCAGACAGTTAATTTGTCTTAAAACACTAGCAGTTTTCACAAAATGTTTTATCAGAAAATTACATATAACTCTTACACAGTTAATGGAAATAACACATTTCCATCCCGGCAGAAAAAAGGCACCACATTGTCTCTGGGGAAAAGCAATGCTGATATATAAGGTCTGCTCCGGAGCTTGGCTTCATACTGAGAGCATGAGTAGAGTTAAAAATGCTGTGCTAACACTCTTTCTGCCTGAAACATGAACCTTGCTGTTGCACCTCAAGTTAAGAATCCATTCCAGCTCAGTCATTACCACTTCCCTTCATTGTTACATGATATTCTCTAAAAACCCACATTCGAATAAAAGTTCCATTGACTCTGGGAAATGACAAATGAAGCATGTTTGTGAATTCTAGCGAGATGTGGATATTCTCAGTTAACAACTAGCTGTCGTCTCACTGCTGACTCGAGAGACTTCTGAAAGCTTGGTGGAAAACACATTACGACAGGAACGAAAGTCAACTTCGTTGACATAGTAATACAAGCGTCTGTTTTATTCATTACCTAGTGTCTGATATTTGGATTTTTGACACACGGTTTAAATTTTGACTTGTGTATTCTTTGTCAGATGAAGAGATAATAAATCAGATCAAGGGCACAAACCAGGTCCTAGCTGAAATGAAGGAGCTGCTTAAGCAACAGGTAAATAAATATTCCCTGTGCTCTATCAGGGCAGTAAACAGGAATCCATGTTAGGGGCAGTGCAGTGGGTTGCTGATATATATTAAATAAGCTTAAACATTGTGTTAAAGTACATGCATATATTAGATTTTGGTAAAATGTTGGAAACCTAAACTTCCATTAGGGCTACAAAGGGGTGAAACATATCCAGTAAAAAACATTTAATCCTTCCCTCTAGAATTTTGGAAATAATTCCAAATTGAAAAACGTATAGGAATTTATGAGAATGTATGGGAAATAATTAACATTTTTACTCAATTTGAGGTGGTTTATACAAATATAATAAACAGATATATAAATATATAAACCATATATAAATACAAATTTTAAAAATGACATGAAAAGATGAGGATTAGTGTTTTGTGCATATGATTGGGAAATATGCAGGCTAGAAATTAGATTTGGTTGTTTAAACCAAAATTATTTTGCATTTTTTAAAACTTTATTTAAGTTCGTTGTTATAATTTAACCTGAAATTCTGAAAATTCAAATTTTATCAATTCTTGTTATTTATTCCTTTTATATTAAAAATTTATTTTTAATTGTCACATACATGATTATACACAGTACAACATATAGTAAAATGCTTTTTATGACTAAAAATTGTTAAACAAAAATGACAAAAGAATGGAATAAAAAAATAGAATATAATAATATTAAATGAATAAAATAAACCCTCTATCCTTGAATTATTTTTTTTACCATAAACTGATAATCCCATATTATTATTATGTCATATAATATTGTTAATGTACTTTTCGCAGAAAATAATGGGAACAACTTGCCTGACATTGGAACATGTCTACTTTATTTGTCCTGCAGTAACTCTACAGCACTGGATAGGCTGTGACATTGGCTTAGAGTGTAGCTTTAAACAAAAAATAAATAAAAAATAAATCTAGTTTCTTGCCTTAATAAATTGTAGCTAAAGTATAATTTACCAAAAATATGCATGTAGCAGGGCGGCGCGGTGGCGCAGTGGTTAGCACCGTTGCTCACAGTAAGAAGATCCTGGGTTCGAATCTCGGGCACGGGGTCTTTCTGTGCGGAGTTTGCATGTTCTC
>JAOTQW010000004.1:10739344-10750482 GCA_026260075.1 Sisor rabdophorus | reverse complement strand
AAGACCCCACAACAACATTCAAAGAATTGCAGGCCTCACTTGCCTCAGTTAAGGTTAATGTTCATGACTCCACCATAAAAAAAATGGGCAAAAATGGTCTGCATGGTGAAAACACCAAAACGAAAATCGCTGCTAAGCAAAAAGAACATAAAGTCTCATCTCAGTTTTACCAGAAAACATCTTGATTATTCCCAAGAGAAAATCTCTGTGGACAAATATTAAACTTTTTGAAGGGTGTGTGTCGCATTACATCTGGCGTAAATGTAACACAGCATGTCAGAAAAAGAACATCATACCAACAGTAAAATATGGTGGTGGTAGTGTGATGGTCTGGGGCTGTTTTGTTGCTTCATGACCTGGAGGACTTGCTGTGATAAATGGAACCATAAAGCAAGTCCACCTCTGAATGGCTAAAGAAAAACAAAATACTTTCTCACACAGGGCGATGTAGTTTGGAAAAAAGATTGGAAATCAGGAAAGGGGCCAACACTTTTTCACACCATTGTATATACATGATTGATGCTGATTGGTAACAATACATTACAATATGCGATTTATTACCATGTTTCCATATACCAGATAGAGGAAATTGTGTTTCTAAAGAACACAGTTATGGAGTGTGAAGCCTGTGGTAAGTACAATGTTACTTGTTTTTTAAATACAAGGAAAACATAAACATTTTTACATAAGCTTTATGTTAATGTTTCTTGTAGGCATGCGCACAGATGAACCCAAACCATCTTGTGATCCCAATCCCTGTCACGCAGGAGTTAGTTGTGTAGTAACAGTAAATGGCATCAGATGTGGAAAATGTCCTGAAGGCACAGAGGGCAATGGCACCCACTGCACAGACATTGATGAGGTTGGGCTCATAATTTAATGCTTGTTGCTAACAAAACTGTACCCTGCTCAGTTACCTGGGAATGTGTTGCCATTACATGTATGGTAAACTGCACTGCAATGATCATTAAAAAAGGTGAATTTTAAGAGTCTTAAGGGAAGAATGTGCTAAGTAAATTTCCCCCTGCTTAGATTCGTTAAATTTTTTATCTATTCTGTTGCTCTTCTAATTTTAAAAAATTTGGTTATATAAAATATGTCACAATCTTTGCCCATAATTCCTGTGTTTCTGACTTTTAGTTTGGAGTTCGGTTTCTAATGCAAATGCTTCCCAAGCAGCCCCTGCCCAATGTTTGTTGCTATAGCCAATCATTAATTTATTGTTTTTCCTTTGTATATATTATATATCCCCCTTTTGTGAGAAAATAGCAGGGAAGATGGAGGCTCAACATGCAGCTAACAAACTTACACCAAAAATGATATGATAACAAACAACAAACAAAATGACAGGAAATATATTTTTAGTGGAAACGAAGTGGCAATGTCAATGCAATGGCAACAATTGGGATGCCAATTTCCAAACTAAAAGTCGCAACCATACGAAACAAAGACAGAGATTGTGACTGAGACAATAGAAAAACATTAATGTGTTCTATAGTAAAACTTTATTAAATATTTTTCGTGGTTGTAGTGTACTATGAAACCATGCCATATGGGTGTTAGATGCATCAACATGAACCCTGGTTTCCGCTGTGGTCAGTGTCCTGCTGGATATGCAGGTCCCCAGGTGCAAGGAATGGGACTAGACTATGCCATGTCCAACAAACAGGTTTCTATTTCATAATATAAGCATGATTTCTTTAATTATTGAATTATTGAATACACTTTAATCTTACATGCTAAAATTATCCATGCTATATGCTCTCTGTTAATTCCTTAAAGATTTGCCGAGATATAAATGAGTGTGAAACCTCAAATGGAGGCTGTGTGGAGAACTCCATCTGTTTGAACACAGCAGTGAGTATTTAAAAATCATGCTAGGTACTATTGAGGTATTATAGACTACCTTTTAAACTTTTAATTAAAAAGACCGAACTTTAATCATATGCTCATTCAAGTTGGTTATCATACTAAATTGATAGTATTTGATCAATGATAGTATGCTAGCACTGATTTAGAATCAAAAACCATTGTTGATTAATGGCTTATATTGTGACTATGATTATGATTCAAACAATTATCATTTCACTGATCATTTATGTGCTTAATATCTGCAAAAAATACCTACAAAATAATTGCTATCAACAGACATCCTTTTAGATAATATAATCACAATCTCCATTTAAATTACAAACAAAGGTACCCGTTTCAAATGATTGAGCAAGAATGATTCTGTTTGTCTAGACTTTAATTATTTTGTGTATTTTTTTTCAATGCTACATTTCAACAAACCTTTTGAATGCCTTTTTTCTCTTATAATTGCTTTGTGGGTCCACAAATACGTTTAGCATGTTTGCTTTGGAATATTTCTAAAATATACAACCAGCTTGTGTGGCACCAAAAACCATCTCAAAGTCACTAAAATCACATTCTTTCCTTGTCTTGGTTTTGGTATTAACATTTCTTGCTTTTTTTTTACATATTTGTATGCACTGTGTTGGTATCAAATGACTTGCTAGTTTAACAGTTGCATGAACAAGTAGACAGGGAGAGACAGACAGGACTTAAGTAGAAATGCAACTAGAACCACATATAATAACTATTTTCTTTTTATTAACCATAAATAAAATACCCCATATGATAAAAAAAGGTTAAAAAAACCTCCATCAATCTTTTTCTATGTGTAACAGGGGTCTTTCCGATGTGGTCGCTGCAATCCTGGATTCATAGGAGACCAGACAGAGGGCTGTAAGCCTGAGAGGGCATGTGGAAATGGGCAACCCAATCTGTGCCATATGAGTGCTGAGTGTATTGTCCATCGGGATGGCAATATTGAGTGTGTTGTAAGCAGTTTAACTGACTTTGCACTTACCAAGCACTATAATTTGTCTTGAATCATATGTATTTTAATTTGGCTAAAACATCTATTTTTGACTGAAATTTTTAATCATTTTAGTGCGGAGTTGGGATGGCTGGCAATGGGTACTTATGTGGAACTGACACAGATATTGATGGCTTTCCTGATGAAGAATTGCAGTGCTCTGACAGAAACTGTGCTAAGGTAAGACAAAAGTTATAAAGACCATTTAAATTGTAGTCCATGGCCAAAAACCCTAACAGAAGTGGCTTTGCAGGACAACTGTCTCACTGTACCCAACTCCGGCCAGGAGGATGCTGATAAGGATGGCATTGGAGATGCTTGTGACGATGATGCAGATGGAGATGGGATCATAAATACAGAGGTATTTTAGTGTAAAGTTTTGATCAAAATAGCAAATCTTGCACAAAAGCCACCTCACTTTTGCATGTCTACCTATTTTACTTTTTCTGCACTGTTTGTTGTTTTACTAGGATAACTGTGTGCTGGTGCCAAATGTAAACCAAAAAAACACTGACCAAGATGATTTTGGAGATGCTTGCGATAACTGTCGTTTAATTAAAAACAATGATCAAAGGGACACAGACAGTGATGGTAATGGAGACGAATGTGATGACGACATTGACGGTGATGGTATGTTTAGCATTAGTGTATCCCTTATGTTCAATGATATTTAATCGCACTTATCTTTTTAGCTTAAATTTTGTTGTGTTTCACAGGCATTAAAAATGACCAGGATAACTGCGTCAAGGTTCCAAACGCCAACCAGATTGATCGAGATGGTGATAATGTTGGTGATGCCTGTGACAGCTGTCCTTATATTCGCAACCCTGACCAGGTCTTGTTTCCCCAACTATACTTTACATTAGTCTATTTTGTATTTCCCTATTTGTGGGAAGGGGTGGCTTAATGGTTAAGGTGTTAGACTAATACCAGAAAGACTGGGGTTAGATTTCTAGTACCACCAAGCCACCACTATAGACCACTGAGCAATTGCTCAGTGTATGAAAAAGATGAATGCATGCCCAAATGCAAATGTAAATGCATTACTGAAAAGATGAACACACAATCCTGTCTTTTGCACTTGCAGATGGATGTTGATAATGACTTGATTGGTGATCCTTGTGACACCAATAAAGACAGGTATGAATCTACTGAATGTGATTTTAATTGATTGACACATTTTCAACCTAATTCTGGACTCGTTCTCGATATATTGGTTTTTGTCTATGGCTAATAGTTTTTTGTTGCTTGTTGGCTAGTGATGGTGATGGTCATCAGGACTCACGAGACAACTGTCCAGCAGTCATAAACAGTTCCCAGTTGGACACAGACAAGGACGGCATAGGGGATGAGTGTGATGATGATGATGATAATGACGGCATTCCTGACCTCCTTCCTCCAGGACCAGATAACTGCAGACTCATCCCCAACCCACTACAGGAAGACTGGGATGGTCAGACTTACCTCCTAAGCATTTTAATTCAGATTTTTAAAAATCTAATTTAAAGATATTTACACTAATTAATTATAGGGAATGGAATTGGAAACGTCTGTGAAAAGGACTTTGACAACGACACAATCATAGACCCAATTGATGTCTGCCCTGAAAATGCAGAAGTCACCCTTACTGACTTCCGTGCTTACCAAACTGTGGTGCTGGATCCAGAAGGAGATGCGCAGATCGATCCAAACTGGGTGGTCCTTAATCAGGTCTGATTTGCTACCTCTGACTAGAAAAGTTGTAAATTTAAGCTTTTAACAATGCAACTAGACCTGTGTGCAAGTAGACCTGTGTGCAATATGTGCTGGGATAGGATTCAGCAAACTGTGACTCTGAGTTAGGAAATAAGTGGGTATAGAAGATGACAACTAACAATTTTATTCTGTTAATCAGGGAAGAGAAATCATTCAAACCATGAACAGTGACCCTGGACTAGCTGTTGGTAATATGTTTATAAATCTTCACTATAAAAATCCGACTTTAATTTATAACCAAAAGTAATTATTTTTTTCCCTGCATGCAGGTTATACAGCATTCAATGGTGTGGACTTTGAGGGGACGTTTCACGTAAACACAGTAACGGATGATGACTATGCCGGGTTTATTTTTGGCTATCAGGACAGCTCCAGTTTTTATGTAGTCATGTGGAAGCAGGTAGAACAGATTTACTGGCAGTCGAATCCTTTCCGAGCTGTAGCTGAACCAGGAATCCAGCTCAAGGTGCAGTGTGTTTACACTCATAAACTTGCATGACATGAAATATCCATTTGGCAGACAATGAACAAAAATGTTATTATGGAATAGTAATTCTCAAATAGAGTTTGGACAACAACAGGGATGAACGCAGGGGATTAACGTTTGAACGCTAATGTTGGGCTAAACGCTAGACTAACAGATGCATTAAGTGCTTTTATGTTCATGTTTACCCAAGCTAGGCTTATCAAGAAATTGATAGCATTAATTAACCCAACCAAAAAATGCAACATTACTGTGACGAAATGGTATGACAAAGATGGAATCAAAAGACAAGCGAGTGTCAGTAAACTAACAGCTATAATAGGATCGATAAACAAAAAAAAACGTGAGACTGGAATTGTAATCTTAAACAGAGCAAAGAAAATAACAGTAGACTAAACCTATAGAAATAAGCACTTGGTATGCAGACTGGGCTGGCAATAACTTGCGATGTACTGTATGAAATGCTAGCTTATAAAATTAGCTATCAGAAGTGACATGGAATGTCATGGCTAGTAATCAGGTGAGGTGCCCTCCTGTGGCTGGAAATAGGATACATTACAATTACATGGTCCCCGTGACCTCGGAAAGTTTGGGAATAAGCGTATAAAGAAGAACAATTACATGGATTATCTGAGGGAAGCGCGGTGGTGTAGAAGTTAGCACAATCGCCTAACAGCAAGAAGGTCCCGGGTTCGAGTCCCCAAGCAAAGGTTTCCTCTGGGTACTCCGGTTTTCTTCCACAGTCCAAAAACATGTACATTAGGTTAAGTGGTAACTCTAAATTGCCCATAGAAGTGAATATGTGTGGTTGTTTGTATGTGCGGCCTGTCGAAGGACTGACGACCTGTCCAGGGTGTACCCTTCCTATTGCTCTATTTGTGCTGGGATAGGCTCCAGCAGACCCCGAATTAAGAAATAAGCGGGTAATAAGCATTCTGAAATAAAAGTCCCAGAAGATGACATTTTTTTATACTCCTAATAAGAGTGTCAGTTGCTTAAATTAATTGACCTTAGCCAACCCTATTAAAGTCTGAATTCTGGTGCAATGTCAAAGAGTCTTCAGAGTTTCTTTACTTTATACTCTGGAACTGTTGGTAGGCTGTGAAATCCGACACAGGGCCTGGGGAAAATCTGCGAAACTCGCTGTGGCATACAGGTGATACTGCCAACCAGGTCAAGCTGCTGTGGAAAGATCCCAGAAATGTGGGCTGGAAGGACAAGACCTCTTATCGTTGGTTCCTCCAGCACAGACCCCATGATGGGTACATCAGGTATGACAGTGACTTGCTAAAACTGCAACGATTATTCTCAAGATCGCCTAAAATCAAAATATTTTTGGTCACACAATAAGGGTCCGATTCTATGAGGGTCAGAAGATGGTTGCAGACACTGGAATTATTATCGACACGACCATGAGAGGTGGCAGACTTGGAGTGTTCTGTTTCTCACAGGAAAACATTATCTGGGCCAATCTGCGCTACCGATGCAATGGTATGTACACGACAATATTGCTTTTACCTATTTGCTTTTTTTGGACATGAAGTCTATCTATCTATAAATCTACATCTTGGAATACCTAACTAAAATTTAAATTTATATATTTTTAACATTTAAGTCCAGATTTTGAGCAGTGGCGTAGTGGTTGGACTTGTTGCCTCACAGCAAGAAGGTCTCAGGTTTGATTCAAGGGTTATTTCGTTTTACATGCTCTCCCTGTGCTTGCATGGGTTTACTCCAGGTACCTTGGTTACCACAGTCCAAAACATGTACCTTAGGTTGATGGGTAATTCTAAATTGCCAATAAAAGTGACTGTGACTGTGGCCCTGTGCCGGGATTGGCGACCTAGGTGACCCCAACTTAGGGAATAAGTGGGCTAGAAGATGGATAAATGAATAAATGAATGAACTTTAGATTTAGTCTTACTCTTACTCTTGTAGAAACCTCCACACATATAGAAATGTGCTCCACTAAATGATGGAGCATGACTTTGTGTAACTCTTTCTATACAGTCACAATATTTAATAATTAGTGATCAGGTTTGTAGTGTAATTGGCATTCCAGTTCATCACTGTGTTTGATGGTGTCGAGTTAGTGTAAGGACACTGTTAGTATTTGAGTCTCAAAGTTTTACTCCAGGAATAGTGTAATTCTAACATACACAACATTGTATGTTCTTCTAACTTTGTAGCAACATTTTGAGGAATATCCACTTGTGTAAATAGGCTTGTGAAGTGTGTCAAACAGTACTGGAAACAGTAGCATGTGTGGTTTTCCCTCTTTTTTAGAAAGGGAACAATGTGGTTTTACTAAGGGCTTTGGTTAGTTTGCATTGCCAGCTTTAAGTCAGACTCTGGTGCATGTTGGACTCTGGCAGGGTTGCCCTTTATCACCAGTCCTGTTCATTATCTTTATGGGTAGTATTTCTAGGCGTAGCCTGGGCCAGGAGGGAATCAGGTTTGGGAACCACAGGATCTCATCTCTGCTTTTTGCAGATGATGTTGTCCCGCTGGTTTTTCAAGCCGAGTGAAGCAGATGTGCTGGGAATCAGCACCTCCAAGTCAGAGACCATGGTGCTCAGTTGGAAAAGGGTGAACCATGGCATGAGCTTTGGACACAGGTGGCCAAAGTTAGTTTCCACTGCAGGGTGTCTGAGCCCAGATAAGCAGTAAAGTGATGGATGGATGATGGTATTTTAAATGTAAAAATTGTAAACATTAAAGAAGTGTAAATTTATTTTAAATCACAGATAGGTAAATCCTTCATTCATTCATTCATCTTCTAAACCGTGCTTATTTCAGAACTTGGGGTCACAGGGGTCTGCTGAAGTCTATCCCAGAGCACATAGGGCAAAAGGCAGGGGGTACACCCCGGACAGGTCGCCAGTCTATCGCAGGGCCACACAACCACACACAGTCACTCCTATGGGCAATTTAGAATCATTAATTAACCTAATTCACATGTTTTTGGACTATTGGAGGACACCTGAGTACCCAGAGAAAACCCATGCAAGTGTGGGAAGAACATGCAAACTCAGCAGAGAAAGACCCTTCGCCCGGGATCCAAACTCAGGACCTTTTTGTTGTGAGCCGCACCAGCGCACCACCCATAGGTAAATCAATAATCTAATCTTTTGCTTTTCAGATACTATTCCAGAAGATTTGGACACATACCGGGCACAAATCCAGCTTCAGATTTAGCCCCAGCCATGAAGTGATCCCTGCTGTTTTTTTGTCACAGCAGTGAAAAAATGTACGTTTATTCAATTAAAAATGTTGTTGGTATAGCATAATAGTCAAAAAATGTTGCCTGAAATAAATTGGGTTAATCCAAACCTAAATGTTTTAAAATAGGCATACAAAATTTTTTTTGTCCTAATGTATCTATTCAGTGAAATGTTCAGAAATAGAAGCTCTATAAACAGACTAAATATTTACATTCATGACATTTGGCAGATGAATTCAGAGCGAATTACTTTTATATTTGGATCAGCTGGGGTTTAAGGGCTTCTTGGCTGTGTATCAAACCCCAATTTTCCAATAAGCAGTCAAACACCTTAACAATTGTGCTACTACTTTCCCTAAATATTGTCTTTATAAATTATAAAAATAAAATAAATACACCTCGGTGCCTTTGGTCCACTGATGTTCATTTAGAGTAAAAGAAAGCTAATCTGGTAAAAACATAAGAATACATTTACATAACTATGGATGTATACAGTGTATGAGAATGCTATAGTGTCATAATTTGTCAGCCTTGCTTTTCCTTGACTCCTCCATTCCTAATTATCATGTGAGTCCTCAGTTCAAATAAATGTATTTAAAGCAGAATGCAAACAGAACCAGCTGATCTACACTGTATCAATGATACAGTAATCCAAATAAACCTATAATTTTTTCACTGATCATTTCTTCATGATCTTTTTTAAAGCTTAAAGTTTCGGTGAAGATGCAGTGCCACTAAAATCACAACCATGGCAGTTCAAATGTATATATTTTAAAAACACATACAGAAATACAGATTACAAAATAGAAATGATGTAATAAGAACGATCTTGTATAGGCAGCTGAGACATCATGCACATCTATAGTAAGCATACGTTCAGAACGCAAATAACAAAAAACAACAATGAAACGATCACTGAGACAATGTACAGAGAGAAAATAGCTTTTTTACAACCATTTTCCATAAACATAAGTCAAAATTGACTATACTAGAAAGTCTATACAGTTACAATAACTCTACACCTATGAGTAATGACTTTTTTTTTTTAATGGAAACACCCGTCAAAATGTTTCAACGCACAGCCGCTTAAAAAAGCTCCAGGATTTGGAGGCCGATGATGATTTTCTCATAAGCTAAATAAGTTTTAAATGCTTATAAACAACGCTGTCTGCAGAATTGACATTTTTCCTCAGTTTTTTTGGTGCATACTTTGATATTCTTATGAGCAGTTTCAGTGTTATCAGTGTAGTTTGCTCCAACATCATATTTTATTCTATTGATCTATTTTCTATAGGCCACTTCGCAACTAATTGCAACTAATTCGCAACTAATATTCTGGTATTAGGAAACCACTTCTTTATTTCATTACTATATTAAGTAAAAAAAACCTTGTGTCTATGTATGTGTGTGTGTGTGCATGAGAACCAAAGCAGCTGCCCAGCAATCCTCTTAAGGCTTATTGGGGAGGTTGAAGGAGGCTCCTTTAAAGGGGCTCTGCGCTCCTAAAATGATACTTAACAAAAAAGAGCAAAAAAAACTGATGTTTAAATATAGTTTAAGAGATAATCCTAAACAGCCCGCTAAACTACCATATTGATTCATAAGGAAGATTACAGTAACTCTGTAAGATAAAAAGATAAAGAAACCATACATTCTGTCTGCATTTTTCAATTTTACACATCTCAGAGCACAAACACTGAGCCCTTTTTAATAGTTTGCATTGAAAAGTTACATATTTGCTCACCAAAAAATGTAATCTCTCACTTTTCGGTGCAATGCAGCAAAGAATTCATTTTTTTACAGCCAAGAAATAGTACCAGCCATCTGAGGGGGACAAAAAATATATCAAATAAATCAAATCATTTCAAAATCTACAGACCTAAACAGTCAGTGTTTTCAGAGATTAAAACAGTCCAATTTTTTAATGCCATACAACCACAGTTAAAGTGCAAAGCAACACACCGAGAAAAGGTACAAAAAAGAGACACAAAATTGCACGAAAAGCTGCCATATATATATATATCAGATACCAGTGTTGTGATATATATCTCAGTGATTGATATCAATTTGTCGTGTCAAAAGAGTCAAGATGCACAAGACAAGCAAAGCCGATGATTGTAAAAAATAACCGAAAGACTGAGCTTGCTACAATCATGAAGATTTAAACAAATAAACAAACAAACAAATAAAACACCAAACATGCAAGAATACACACAATCAAAACAGCAGTTCTAATAATGGGAAAAAAACTGCTTTGGTCAAATAAGTAATTTGGTGTGATGTATATCTTACATAAAGCCCCATACACCAGAGGTGATCAACTTACATGTACGTAAATGTGAGTGATGAGTTAAACAAAAATCACACTTTTTTTTCATAAACTGCATGCATTGCATCTTGCTCAAGAGTCCATAGTGTTATTATGTGCAGCACATTTTAGAATGAAATCAACCAAGCTAAGAAAAGGCCTCTCACTTTTTTTTGACATGCAGTCCTAGTCTAGTGATAAGCTTTATGTACAATATTTAGCTTTTAAGGAGTGTTCCAGGAAGAGGAAAGAAAATCAAACATTTAAAACAGACAAATCAGGTTTAACAGATATGTGTAAATAAAGTGATTATGGGTGATGTGGCATGTTAGGGGACTTCAGTCTGATTGTGGCTTTCTGTATAACAACAAACTGTAAACTGTTTCTTGCTAGAGCTGTTACTCTAATAACTCGTCTACACTGGATGTTCATTCTGATTTTAAAAGCTTTACACCTACATCATATAAACCATATAACCTAACAATAT
>JAOTQW010000004.1:10709069-10726362 GCA_026260075.1 Sisor rabdophorus | reverse complement strand
TGACTATTGTTAAAAGCGCTCTACAAATAAAATTGAATTGAATTGAATTGAATAACCAAACAATAACCAAAAATACATAGCCAATGTAACTCAGGAAAGGATCAGGAAGAAGCACATTAAGGTCCTGGAGTGGTTTAACCCGTCTCCATACCATAATCCAAAAAAATTTGATGTGTGCCTACCTGTTGGCCAACTACAAAAAATGCAGAAGGGTTAATACTTATTTCGCTTATTAAAATGCAAATCAATTTATAATTTTTGAAAGATTTTTTTTAATGTTTATTATTTTGTTTCTCACTGTTAAATTAAACCTACCAATTACACACTGATTATTAGGCCTAATAATAGGGCAAGCAAGGCAGGCAGTTGTCCTAGGGCATTGCATTTTAGTGACTGTTTGTATAATCGGAAATGCTTTACTAATATACCATGGAGTCAAATATCTGCATCTCCCCTAAGGGTCCCCCTCTGCTTTAGAAAAAAAGAAGGAAGAATCAAATAATTAAAAAAAACAGGTATGAAAATAAAAGTGCCTTGGAGACATTGTGTGACAGTGTGCCCTCAAGACATTTTTAGGATTAAATGGAATGCCAATTGGAGGGAGGCATAGTGGTTAGTATGGTCGCCTTTCAGCAAAAAGGTGCCGAGTTCGTTTTCCGGGCAAGGGATCTTTCTATGTGGAGTTTACTCCAGATTCTCAGGTTTTCTCGTCCAAAAACATGTACATAAGGTTAATTGGTGATTCTAAATTGTCCATAGGAGTGAGCATAAGTGTGTGGGGTTGTTCTATTTAAGGTCTATGTGTGGCCCTGTGATGGACTGGTGACCTTTCACCCTATGTGTGCTGGGATAAGCTCCAGCAGACCCTCGTGATCCCAAATTAAGAAATAGGCGATATAGAAGATGAATAAATGAATGGAATGCCAAATGCAACCAGGACTAACACATCTGACCATGTCTAAACTCACTATTGTATTAGTGATACACTAAAATACAGAAATGTAAAAATACATGAATGTAATAGTCAGGTGTCCCAAGGTGTCCCTTGTTTTTTATAGTATGTATGTATTAATGACAGTCGTTTTAGTTATAAAGCAGTGTTTTGTATAGTTGTTCATTTTTAAACTATTACACTAAAATAGACTATTTAGTTCAAATCGAACAGAATATATAAATTTGAATCAATTGTTTTATATGAAGCATACAGTAAACTAATTCATTAGTTTATTGTGACAAATTGTGATAAATTTCAAATTCCATCATTCCATATATTATATAATATAACAGGTAGTTATATAAAATAATATAAAGTCCTTAATTTTTCGACCATGCTTGTTTCTGACACAATGGCTGTATGTGTCAGTGACAACTATATGAGCAGAGGGGGAATGTTAAATTAAGTCAAATGTTAAATTAAGTCAAATGTTAAATAATAATAAAATAAAATCATTCATAATCAATAATTCATAAATTAAAATATAAATAACTTAAAACATTATTAAGGCTCGAATATCTGTTCATTAAAGTTAACTGTATCAATAGTTTTACACAGCCTTTTAAGAAATAGTCAACAAGAAAAGGATATCTGACGTCCGTGTTTATCCACTGAAAGAGGCCTACGGTGAGGGGACGTGATCCGATTTCTATCTCGATATACACGGTCTACTAAGCCGTGGTGCCGAGTTGTTCTGCTAGTATCCAGAACTGTAGTCTGAAAAGGAAACTGATATAAAGTTAAAAAAAGGTGATCGTTATTTTTGCCTGAAAAACAAAGCGTTTAAATTGAGCATGGGTCAGCATTATGAAGGTGTAAAAGCAATGACACCACCACATAGACTTTGGTCATCGCCTTGCTAATGTTTCAGAAATGAAAAGCAATGTGAAGGGCGCTGATGACTCCCACACATACAGTATATGAACAATAATCATGTCCAGTTCCACTCACTGCCCAGAGTGTGGTAAAGTTTCAAACTTTCTCATTATCTGCTTTATGGCATTATTGGAGGGTAGGATGCAAGCTACATATGATGTATCATGTGCTTTTAAATGGGTAGCAGCCATAGAAAGTAATAGATGGATGATGCAGACAGCTTATAATCCTAATATTTAAATAAGTGTACAAATGCTGAAAAACAAAACCGTGTGGTAAACCAATCTGACCCTTAAAATAATTTACCTTTCGATTGGTTGGGATCTATGGTTAAAATAATTTCCAAGTCATATCACATCATAGATATGTGTATTGAATTAGGAATAAAAACTAGTATTGCTGCAGTCTTATGATGGCTTGGTTTCAATGTGTAATTCTCTTTACCTCTTAAAATAACAACATGATCCAAATTAAAATTTAAAAAGTCATAGCATAACTGTTCTATGAACTTTATTGGAACAATATTAATCTGTATAAGATGTCTTCAGCAATAGAAAGGCTCTTTGATCAGTAATTAATCAAATGTCTAAAACGGTTATCATGTTTTAATAAACACAGAAACATGTGCAAAAATTTTATGTGCCAAAAAATGTACTACTATGTAATAACTATTTGTTGTTACAACTTGTGAGCATTACATGATTATAACTACAAACAATGACAGTGAACGCTGTACTATTTTTAGAACCCCCCCCCCCAACAAAAACTACGGAAACCAACAAAAGAAACAAACAAAAAGACTTCTGTATCTGTTATAATGTCTAATAGCTCACCTGAAAAGGCAGGTCAGTGTTGCTATTTCCAATCTGATTGACATTGGGCAAGGAACCTCCATAGCCCTGAGCACGATTCTGGCCCAGTTGCAAATACTGGGTCTTCTGTAACTGCAGCTGTGCAAAATAAAAGTGCATGAATGAGTGCCAGAGTGAATGACAGCATGAATGCATGAATGAAACAAAACTGAACTCAAACACCATTCATGATTAGGGAGTCAAAACAATCAGATGCATAGTGAAAAAGCAGATCAGTGGAAATTGTGCCATTTATAGCAGTTTTTATAATTATTATGATATGCATGAAATAAAGGCAATAGGAATTATTTCTTTTATTGGCAAAGTTGAGAAATGAAAGAGCAAAAAAAAAAATCAACGAAGACTTAGAAAGACTTAACCCAAAGCCCATTTTCGGATCTATTTTTTAAGTTTTCTATAAATAAAAAATAAACTGTATGCGACTGTTTATTTTTGCGCGAGAACCGCACGCTGGAATAAGCCATAGCAGTGCAGATGTGCAGCACAGCTGCATCCCATTTTGTATAGCTTGCCCGCATTTGTACGTCAACGCATCTCACCGATTTTATCGTGTTTGCTAGCGAAAAATATAAATAGATAAACACACTAGCGCTCTCCTCGGCTTTCGTTGTGGTTTATGGTGGACGCAAAATCGAGCGGAAGGTCGCGGAATCGTGTTGTTATGCTCGAGCCCCGTTGATGATCAGAGCCGCTAGCGGCGCAGCAGCAGCAGCAGCAGCACTCAGTTGAGCCGGGAGATGCGCCTGAAAATCACGACCCGCCGCGTGGAAAACCCCGGCACGTACCCGCGCGGCTCGAGTAATGCTCAGGTCTTTCATGACTTCTTCAAACGCCGCCGTCTCCTCCGCCTGCTTTTGGTTGTGTAGCGCAATCTTCTCGCTGAATTTTCGCGGATTGTTTGAGGTCGCCATCTTCCGTTCTTCTCCAAAACAGACCTTTTGCGCCAGACGTGAGCTGCGCCGTCGCCTCGTCACCGCGCGGAGGATCTCGGGTTTTGAAGTCAGCCACGATCAAATGTGCCAGAAATGTAGGTGAATGGATGTACTGACAGACAGATAAAAACTAAGATGGTACGCGGACTAGACTAATTTACACAACGAAATAATTTATTTGAACCAAGTTTCTTAACCCTACTTAGCAGAGGTCTCAGATGGTCTGTGCTCTACCTTGAGTGTGTGTGTGTGCGTGTGGCTTTTATTTTATACATAAAAGTATTATGCTTATATTATACCTATAAAGAGAAAAATATTGTTGCAGTTGTTCAGAGAAATTAAACTACAACTTGCTACTGTCAGGTCTATGTCTGGGTGCAATTCGTCTGTTCTCTGCAGATGATTCCGAATGCAGCTGCACGTGTTGTTTTCATTCTTTCATTCATCTTCTATACCCACTTATTCCCTAACACTTTGGGGGTCTGCTGGTGCCAATCCGAGCGCACAACCTAATGTACATGTTTTTGGACTGTTTGAGGAAACCGGAGTACCCAGAGGAAACCCATGCAAGCGCAGGAAGAAACATGGCCAGGACCTTCTTGTTGTGGGGCGACCGTGCTAACCACTACACCATCGTGCCACCCGTGTTGTTTTTAACCTACCAAAGTTTTTACACACCATACCACTATTGCACTCTCTCTACTGTCTACCAGTAGCTGCATGCATCAGATTCAAAACACTGATGCTTGCCTAAAGGTGGCGCGGTGGCGTAGTGATCACCTCACAGCAAGAACATCCCAGGTTTGATTCCCGGGGTCTTTCTGTGTGGTGTTTGCATTATCTTTCATACTTCAGTTTCCAGCCATAGTCCAAAGACATGTACATTAGGTTGATTGGTGACTATAAATTGCCTGTAGGTGTGGGTGAGTTCGTCTTTGTGTGATAGGCTCCAGCCGACCCCATTACCCCTTAAAAGGGAACGAGCGGGTATTGAAAATGAATGAATTAATGCCTCCGTACAAAGCTGAAAATGGAACTGCACCTTCCTACCTTCAAGCACTCATCATTCCTTGCATAGCCCTGCGCTCCCTCAGATCACTGCTTGACTAGTTCCACCATCCCCTAGTTGGTCTACCTCAAAATTTTATTAAATGAATAACATTGTTAGTGAAAAACACAGAAAAATCTGGAAACAAATAAAGTGAAAACCAAGAAATGGAAACAAAACATAAAACAAAAATTTTTTGTTATAGGATTATTAGCTTAAGACAACACAAGGGTAGCTGATCTTTCACAGCAAGCGACGCATTTCCACAAACAGCGCATTCTTTCATTGTAACCACAGCAGTACAGCATAAACAGACTTTTAAAGAACAAAGTATTTTATGCATTTGTACTACTATTTATTATGTTTTCTTAAATAAATACTTCAAGTAAATGTCTTAATCAATATTAGGGGTGTTCAGAAAAAGAATGAAAAGCCTTAGATAAAGTTTGTGATGAATAATGGAAAAGATTATGACAGATAATCAAACAAACAAAACCAGGACACATAATTTATAACCATTTATTAGAAACATCCACTATATTTAACACTGACAGCAAATCTGCAATAGTGTTTAAAAACGACACTTGATGGTTAATTGTTTTAACACTTATGCCTGTATAGATTAGTTTTGACTAATATGAAAAGAAATCTTGCTGCATGTTTTAATGGAATGCACATAGTAATAAATTTATAGTAACTAATAATGCAAACAGTAACACTCATGCAATAGCATACTATAAACAGAAAAAAAATCAAAAAGTGCTTAGAATGAGAAGTCTTAGACTCAGTCTGAAATAGCATACTTGGTTGTACTACATACGCCATTTTGTATAACCATTACATATGCAGTCACAGCAGCACAACTTCATAGTTGGACAACGTTAAACTTGAATGATGTTTACAAGTGCAATAAAATGTTTTAGAGCACTTAAAGTAATGTGTCACAGATTTCCACATTTAACAGGTTGTCTTTTCCGTGGCTTCGTGGGACTGTATACTGTCCATTCTTAAAATCCAAGTGGGGGTTCGAAGTCATTTGAGAACTTTTTGAATACTGTATTTCACATACCATGGATTCAGACACACTAATTGCCTTGCATACTGTGTTTCGCATGCTATATGGTAAGAAAGTATGCGATTTCAGACAGGGCTATAACATCAAATGCATTTAAATTAACACAAAAAAAATTGTCCGCTTGGATTTTTATTCAAACATTATGTGCATTGGGTGTTGATTGTAAAAGGTGTGTTTCTGTGAACATAGTGTTTTAGAAAAATGTGTGTTCCTGAGAGATGTGTTGTACAATCGTTGCAAGTCTATTAATGAAAAAATAGCAGTCAGTCACTGCAAACTTTGGCTTTGTACAAATTTTACCTTGAAAGATACAGATAAAACCTTTATTAACGGTACAGAAAACCCAGCAGAAACACAAAACTACAACTAGGCTACATGTGCTGCTGTAACCGGTGTTGTTGTTTTTGTTGAAATGCTTAAGATTATGATGATCCTTAAACATTCAAAGCAACAGTAAGAAACAACATGCTAAATTAACATGCCATGTTTCTCGCAGACAGAACAGGACCTTTCCATTTTTTGTATTGCCGTCATAGAGATATTACGCCGATCTGCTAGAATATAAAAATCACAGTGACCATAATAAACGCAGCTGGACTTTGCAGTGCTGTATTGTTTGCCGGGGCTTAAAGTGCATTAGGAAGTGAATCTGATGTGCTTACTGATTTTGTAAGAGACTACACAAAAAAGGTTGTTATATAATCACACTAAGAAGCTGAATGTTCTCAAACATTGAATTAAAGTGCCACCGCTTACAGCTGCTGTGCTGTGCTTAATACATTGACTGATTATCTACATTCATTACGCAAGTAAATTTAATGCACTTCAGCAGAGCGGAACAAATCCTATATGGCCAAAAAAATTTTTTTTGTTACCACCACATGGTTACAAATGTGTTTCCAAAACATTTGGCAGTTACATTATTTCTATACTGGAACTAAGAGACCCAAACACTTTTCCTGCATAACAATATTTCCATGCAGAAATCTCCTTACATCTACAAAAAACGATATTTGAAAAGGTGTGGAAATAAAAACTCCTCACCCAACATTAGCCCAAAATTACAGCAATAAAAAACAAAAACGAAAATCTAGTTCAAAGCCATTCTAGAAGTTTGGAGGAACTCAAGCTCCTAAGGAACAAAATGTTTTTTTTCTTTAAATATGCTGTTGCAGAAAGTGTTCCATCTCTTGGAGAACATGAAACGCTGTTTTTGTGCACCAAAGCCTTCTTTCAGATGTCTCGCTAAGCCTAGAACTTTTTTAGATCCTGACAAGATAATATGTTTGAAAATATAAACACAAAATCAAGCAAAATACGTGATATTTGGAGGAGCCTGCATTTTTCCCCTAGGAAGTATTGTGACGGCACGTTGCTCATTGTCAAATCCCTGAATCGGAGCTAAATTCAGCTGCCAAACCTAAATCTATCTATTCTAAAAAGTGATTAGATATGGTGTGTCTCCACTAGTAAAGTTTTTAAAGAAAAAGAATCTTGTCCCTGGGTGGTACGATGGTGTAGTGGTTGCCTCACAACTGAATATCAGGCACTGGGTCTTTCTGTGTGGAGTTTGCATGTTTTTCAGGTTTTCTCCGGGTACTCTGGTTTCAGTCCGGTACAGTCCAAAAACATGTACATTAGGTTGATTGGTGAGTCTACATTGTCCATAGGAGTAAGTGTAATGGTTGCCTATATGTGGCCTTGCAATGGACTGGCAACCTGTCCAGGGCGTACCCCCTGCCTTTTGCCCTATGTGTGCTGGGATAGGCTCCAGCAAACTTCTGTGAAGATGAATAAAAATCTTGTGCTTACAGTTTGGGCAATTTAAAGAGATAATAAAAAGTCACAAAAACCCATCATTTTAAACTGATGCTACAAAGTGTTTTGGCTGAAACCGTTACAAAAACTATGCAAAACTATGCTTACACAATTCTTTGCATCGATGCTGACAATAACCAGCTGTTTGATTCCTTTTTTAAACAAAATTTTTTTCTGTTGGTTGTCTTTCATTAGCCTCGTTATTATCACTGCTTTTGGTTAATTTGTCTCTCTGGTTGTCAGGTCTATTGTACAAAACCATATCCCTACAATAAATAATGCTCGGTAAATCAGAAAACAAAATCTCCAACAATGGCAGAGGTGCAGTGGAAAGCGACAGGTGAGAATACACACTGGATTATGAACACACCGCGTCATGTACAAGCTCATTTACACCTAGAAGATATTTAGCAGCAGTAAAACTACATATGAGCATTGCCACGAATATTGTGAAAATGATATTTCAATTTAAGTAACAAAATTTTAAAGAAAGTTGGTTTTTATACAACTTACACTAGACAGTGGTTTAGGAACTCAAAAAGATGCAACTCAGTGGGCAGTGACTAATACACAGCTTTAAAAAGTTACACAAAAAGAAAATAAACAATTAAATGTAAAAACCTTGGTTGTGCAACAAATCAGTATTACACAAGGATTCTTCTATTTGACAGCATTCTGCCCATTTTGTTCTTTCTGAGGCAGATAAAAAGAATTGATATTAATGCGTGTAGGCTTAAAGCTTTTAAATCAATTTAAATCAGATAAATAATGTACTGGCAATGAACACCGACATCAGCAAAGTTACACATAAATCCTTGAGATCAGCTTACTTACACAAGGGTTAAATCACTGACTTAAATCAGATCACCCTTGTAACTCTTGGATTCCTAATGATCTATCAAGTTGTCACTATTAAACAACTTGATAGATTATTAAGGATCCAAGGGTTAGATGTTATGAGAAAACAAAACCCTTCATGTAATGCCACTTGACATTTATTCCGGCTATGCCAGTCACCTCTGTATAGAACTCTGCGGTAGTATAATTGGTGTACAAGCAATTCCAGCAAAGGATTCAGGAAAGTGCAAATCTCTCTCCCATTCATCCATCTTGCTATTGTAGACTTGGACAATGCTTGTAACGTTATTTAAATGCCAGTTGTATCCTCCAACAACATAAATCTTTCCATCCAATAGGCAGCATCCTGCCTCGGATTGGCCTGTGCGCATCGGACTAACAGTTGTCCACTGATCCGTCTCTGGACTGTAATATTCCACTGCTAGAACGTCGAAACAACGGTCCACATGGTCCATTCTTCCTCCAAGAGCATAGACCCGCTCGTTCATGCTGATCATGGCGTGCAACACTCGGGGCTCGTTCATGGGGCATTTCAAATCCCACTGGTCTGTGGCAGAATCGTAGCAATGAAGAGATTTCTTATCCTCTACAGAAACTCCATAACCCCCAGAAATGTAAAGTTTATCACTGCACGTTGCCCCTGCATGACCCCACATACTTCTACTAAGTGAATCCACATATGTCCATTCGTTTTTCTTTGGACAGTAACATTCGACAGATGAAAGACTACCCGTTTTGTTGCGCCCCCCAGTGGCATACAGCTGTTTATGCAGTACATTGAGTTGAAACTGAATGCGGCTCTCCTGCATCTGCCTGATGCGCAGCCACTGGTTGAGATGGGGGTCGTATCGAAAACAGCTGTCCACCGCGCCTTCGCCGCTGCGGTACTGCAGGTGCTGTCCGCCAACCACGTAAACAAAATTATCTAGAACGGAAACGCAAGCGTGACTGCAGCCTGTCTTCATCTCGGTTAGCTCCTTAAACTGCCTGGCTGTATTATTAGCCAAGCAGTACACCTTAGCGCTCACTGTACGGTCGTTGTCTGTGTATGGCGTGCCACCAAAAGCAATAAGAGAGATGATGTCGGACCGAATTATGGTGCGAGGGGACTGCATTTCGTGCTGACGGAAAGGAAGTATCTGATAATTAAAGGCTTCCAGCAAGTACTGCCTGCACAAAACATCCTCCACCATGATGTCCACAGTTTGTACACGATCCACCAGCTCGGAGGAGCGCATAAGGGGGAAGCGCACATGCCGCAGCACCTCGTTTGCTGAGGGTCGCCGTGATTCATCGTGTCGAAGCCATCGGATGGCTGCCTGGAACAAATCGATCTCACTACATCCTTTTAGCTTGTTGCTCTGGAGGAAAAATACCAGGCGCTCCACAGGGATATGCAGAAAATCCTCTTCTTCTGCAATCTGAAGAAAATGGCAGAATGTGAACGAGTCCACTGATTCCTTTAGAGAGGACAAGCTAAAAGCGGCAGCCATCTGACCAATATTCAAACACGTTTCAACGCTCATGGCTGATTTCAGGAACTCTTCACAGAGCTCCACAACTGGCACCATCTGAAGAAAGACGGCAGCCCCGAGCACATCTTGGATGCAATCAAGATCAAGTGTCACTTCAGAGCTATAGGCGAAATCAATAATGTGCCTCAGACCACGTGGTGACAAGCCTTTAAGCTCAATTGTGGCCTGGTTTGTCTCCTTCATACCACCAGTGAACATGGCTCTAAAAAAAAACAACAACAACAACAAAAGACAATTAGGAAAACATGTACAGTATTATGTAGCACTATTACCCATACCATCACTTTCCTATTTTCTGTTATCTATTGACATTACCTATTGAACAGAGAATAGACATGACATGAACAGAGGAAGCGTAGACTAATTTAATCTATTATTAATGAAAAGCACAACTAAAAAAGGGACACACTTTATAACCACTTCTTACTGTCTTAATTTGTGTACTGTATAACTGCTTTATAGACATTTGTTTTTTGTTTGCCTATTACCATAAATTCACACAATAGCCAACATCTTAGGATTTTCTATTTCTATTGTAAAAGAAACCTCACCTGAAGTAGTCACTGCAGGAAGCTAACACGGCTTTGTGTACCTGGAAGCGTTCGCTGTTGACTGTGAGTTCTACATCCAGTAACTGGCCTTGGTCCCGCAGAGCAGCAAGTCCCCTTAAAAGTGTGCTACTGTGACTGGGAGCTGAGAATGTGCAGCGAAGGGTGCCGTTCTTATTGTTAGCCATGCTGCAAAAAAAAAAAAAAGAATCAGTTTATGTCTTTAATCTCTCAACACACACAACTTGCAGCCTCTGACAAGGTAATTAATCAAACATGAGAATGCACAAAAGACCAGCAGATCCATAGAAATGTACTGTTTGCTGCTAACTCCCCAGCAACAAGCTCTCTAGTTTCTACCAACGTGATACTTCCAGCTGTCACTCTTTTAAATTATTCATCAAAAGTATATTACGCATTGTTGCACATCTTTCTTTCACTACAGTAAAATAACAGAACAATCACAAAAATAGAAGAGCCCAGATTGTAATAGAAAAGATGATTGCTCAATGAGAAACAGGCTTTAAACCACATGCTATATAGAAAAAAAGGTTTTTCACCTGCTTATGACATCTATGTGTGTGTGTGTGTGCGCGAGAGCGTGTGTTTGGGTATCTTATTATATTTTTTGTTTTACTTTTACTCCTATAAATAAATTCTAATCTTCTGAAGTGATTTTCAATTAGATTGTAAGTGTGACTAGCTTAATTTCGCATTCAGATACAATAGAATTAGTAATTTTTTTTGTTTATATATTTTTTTAAATAATTCCACTGTTTACACTACACCCCTCCCAGCCACCTACCCGCACACTTGCACTTTTGTATTTATATCATGTACATTAGCTGTCTTTATTATGGACATTAATTTCCATTTATACCGATCTTTTTATTCTTTCTTTATCCTTGTATTTTAATTTCATTGGAGCTCAGTCATGAGTAAAGATAACTGTCGTACCATGTGTTTCATGTAAAGGATGTTCCACAGAACACCAAACATGAAACACTAAAACCTCAAGGAGCTCAGAAGCTTCCTGTCCAAAGACCACGTAAGGCTTGTTTTTGAGTTTCATAATATAGGAAAATAAATAATGCAGACCATATAAACACAATCTAGTAAACTGTGTGCTTTAACTTTACAACAAGGTTTTGGAAAAGACACCACATTGAGTGAGCCTGTAACCTGTTGGTGTGTCTTAATGTTACATCTTACATCAGATCTGTTGAACAGTGTGTATGCCGCACAGTATCAAAAAGTAAGGAGGTTTAATTAAACACAAAGTGCTGTGGCCGTGATTGGCCATCAAACAGAGCTGTTTGCAGATGTGATGCAGAGAAAAAGCGACACAGGTTAGCGCACTTTCGTCCTACAGTGAGCCAAGTGATGTTTAAACATCATAAAATGTCTCTTGGGCAGCGCAGTAGTGTAGTGGTTAGCATGGTCGCCTCACAACAAGAAGGTCCTGGGTTCGAATCCCGGGCACAGGGTCTTCTGTGCAGAGTTTGCATGATCTCCCTGCGCCTGTGTGGATTTCACTCCAGTTTCCTCCCACAGTTCATGGTTCACAGGTTGATTGATAATTCGAAATTGCACATAGGAGTGAGTGCGTGTGGTTTTGTATGTGTGTGGCCCTATGATGGACTAGCAATAGGCTAGTAATAGCAATAGGCTCCAGAAGATCCTGGTGACCCAGAGAATGGGAATAAGCGGGTATAGAAGATGAATGAATGAATGAATGAAAATGTCTCTTGACAAATGTTGTAACCATATACTTAAAGTTAATCTTATTTTTTACGTTTTATTCTTTTAAAATAAAATTAGTACACATCATTTTAAGCATATTGTTTTATAACGGCAGGATACTTTTTGTATACTTAGAGCATTATTTGAAAACAAACATAACAGTGAATTAATTGGTGCTCACATATTTTTATTATTACCATGTATAATTTGCAAATATTAATAAAAAATAAACATTCATTTGGGAACGATACCATAATAAAAAACTGTTTTAAATGGTACTTTTCACAATTCACAATTTAAACCTTTTAAAATAATCGTAAAAGAACCCTTTAAATAAACAATCATGTGTAAATAAACAATCATAATAAGTATCACGACATACGAGTGCCATGTAGGCAGAACAGCTCAGCCATGCTGGACTGCACGAGTTACTTTGTAATATAAATACATGTAGCTGAATTAAGACCATGTTTTGTTTTGTAAACTTGGAGGATAGCATCCTTACCCGCTCTGTGATCGAGTCGTAGAGAACTCCCCACCATCCAACTCCGCCATGTTTGAAGCCGCCGTGCTCGTTAAAGGATATCATAAAGAGGCTAAACAATCTCTTTTGACACGTGACCTGGAAATCATGTCAATAATATGTGCAGGCATACTGGTAGATGAAGATGCTCTCATTCCAACACATCATCCGGATTTCTTCTTGCGATGACTGCAAGCATGAACGCAATCAACAAGGAAACAAAAATACTAAACTATTAATGTTGGCCCAACATTATCCTTTTCCCGAGCCACCTGTTGGAACTCCGTTGCCCACCTGCACCAATGCCTACGTACTGTTCTGAAGTTATCGCAGTGTTCAGGTCGCGCAGTTAATAATCGGTTATACATGTAGCGTTATAAAAGTGTATTTATATACGCAGTGTATCACCCTGCGAAGTTAATCATATAATGTCAAGAAATAAAACTTTTTTCCCCTACATGTGTCAATTTAAACATGCCTGGTACATAAAGTACAGACATAATAGGCATATTTTGGCTTTGGAAATCCTTCTCCTACGACACAATTTCAGAACCCCGTCGTTATCTTGACCTGTCCCGCCTCTGGCTCTACGATTGGCTAATAGAATGCATTCATCTCGTTCGGTGATTGGTTACTATAAATTCCCATCAATTCCTCCACTAAAATACGGTCATTTTGACGCAGTTTAATGACGTACACTGATGCGACGTACGCAAAGGTGCACGAGGGTTTTGTATTCCGGACGTAGAAATTCGTAGGGTTAGTTGACAGAAATATTGATATTTTGTATCAACTGCTAAAAACCTAATGGTTTGAGTGATAACTTTCTACCAATCCAAAATGGCAACTTTTAAGTCTCTTGGCCTGTCCGAGTGGCTGATTGATCAGTGTAAACAGATGGGTATCACCCGACCGACCCCCGTGCAGGAAAACTGCATGCCCGCTATTTTGGAAGGTACGTATTAAATGTGGTTTTACCGAAACCAAGGTTAATGAATAGAGAGAATGTTAATTAATACCCTTTGTTAAATTGCTGTCTTCGTATTGACAATACAGGTCGAGACTGTATGGGTTGTGCGAAAACTGGAAGCGGCAAAACGGCAGCATTTGTACTTCCGGTACTGCAAAAGTTATCTGAGGATCCTTACGGCATCTTCTGCTTGGTCTTAACGCCTACAAGGTTTGCTCTTTTTATTATGTCCAACCATGATTTATATTTATTATTAATATAACCTCTAAAGACTACGAGTTGTACATGTTTGTATCTTTTTTGACTCAGAGAACTGGCTTATCAGATAGCTGAGCAATTTAGGGCTTTAGGAAAGCCTCTGGGGCTGAGAGATTGTATCATAGTCGGAGGAATGGGTATGAATTAACAGTTACTATCGTAAAATCATTTTACAATTTCTCATATTGTGTGTATAAAACTTTTATATAAAAAATTGTGCTTTCTTTTCTAAAAGATATGGTGACTCAAGGTTTGGAGCTTTCTAGAAAGCCTCATGTTGTTGTCGCGACACCGGGAAGATTAGCAGATCACATCCGAAGTTCAGACACGTTTGATATGAAGAGACTAAGATTCTTGGTAAAAAAACAAAAACACACAATCCTTAAACATATATACTTGTTTATGTTCTAATTAGTATCTGTTTTTCTCTTTAGATTCTGGATGAGGCAGATCGCTTGCTTGAGCAAGGCTGCACAGACTTTACTAATGACCTAGAGATTATTCTTGGTGTTGTCCCTGCGAAACGACAAACTCTGCTCTTTAGTGCAACGCTTACAGACACTCTACAGGAACTCAAGAATATCGCTATGAACAAGCCTTATTTTTGGGAGCACAAATCTGAGTAAGAATGCATCACCTTTATAATTTTTCAGTATACATCAATTGATGACGTTTGGTTCAAGTTTTTGGTTGTCATTGTTCATGATCCTTCTGTCCCCACTGTAGAATTGCAGTTCCTAAATAAGTCTGTACTTTCAGTCAAGTTGTCAAAAATAGATGCAAATGGTGAAATATCCGGAGTTTTAAATCATAGATCTGTGACAAAAGTGGTAGCTAGCGGCAAACCAACAGTAGCGATGTCACGTCTACACATTATCTCTTCGTGCTGTTCTGTAAGCTGGACTTCCACATTTTCTTAAGTGGTTTGTAGTTTTGGTGCCCCAAATGCCTCTTTTGTGTTCTGGTTGTCCTAGGAGAAGGCGCCTATTTCCAGGAAAAAAGTTGTTAGTCAAACTAGCTATCGGACACAACAGATGTTATTGAAAGAGCAGAAGAAGGACAAAATCCCAGTGTGTTGTGTTAAAAATAGTGTAAAATCATTATAATTAGGCCAAAGAATTTTGGTCATGTTTTGTACATCAACAATATAAATAAAAGGATTATTATACAGGCATCCGTGTTAGTTTTTACAGTAATGTTATGGTTTACATTATTCAGCTGAGCTTTTACTGTTTTTTAATTTTCTGTCCTATCCCTCCAGAGTGCGAACAGTGGAGGAGCTTGATCAGCGCTATATCCTTACGCCAGAAAAGGTCAAAGATGCCTACCTGGTGAACCTTATTCAAAAATTCCAGGATGAACACGATGACTGGTCGATCATGATCTTTACCAACACTTGCAAGTAAGACTGCAAGTTAAATCAATGCTGTATGGTGTGGTAGTTTGTGAAAGACTACTCTTGTAGTCTCCTTACTATTAGTACGGGTTCTGTACAGATTTTCATCTGAGACCTAATTTCTGGTAGCATCTTTTATTATGCAAGTATGTAACACATTCTGGGGGAAACAACCCTACACATTAAAAACCTGGAATGTTTTTATTAGGAATGTAATTTTATAGACCTTTCTTGTAAAATCCTCACAAAAAATGATGAAGAGAAGGTTGATGTTTGTAGCGCATGAACACCGTGTCTAAAAAGTCTGATTTTTCACAAAAGGGATGTCATGACTGTAATCCAAGGTGGCTATTTCAGTTTTCATGATAAGTTCTGCAAAATATTTAGCCAGATTTGTGTATGCGATAAGAGGAAAAAGCCTTCATATGTTATTTAACTTCCCCCTACAAATATGATTTAATTTACATTCAACAGACTGTTTCAACATTTGTGTGTTCCTGTTTAGAAATTGTCAAATACTCACAATGATGCTCCGTGAGTTCAAATTCCCTGCTGTCTCTTTGCATTCCATGATGAAACAGGTCTGGAAAAAATCTACAGTAGATTATAAATGTCAATTCTACTTTTTATGTATCTCAATTGACCGTTGCTTGTATGTGATTTACAGAGGCAGCGGTTTGCAAACCTTGCGAAGTTCAAGTCTAATATTTTCAAGATCCTCATTGCTACAGATGTAGCTGCCAGGTATGATCACTGCCTTAGCTAACATCAGTATTCATCAGGACATTCTGATACACTTGTATGTAAGGTATCTAGAAACCTTTTGTCACCAGAGACAATGTTTTATCATACACACACAGACACAGTATGTCAGAAGTTTATTATATCTAGATTAAAAAATTCTAAAGAAATAAAACTCTGCTACAATGTCAAGTAGTAAATGTACAACTTGTGTAACAACCTACACACAGCCATTAATTTCTAAACCGCTGGCAACAAGTGAGTACACCCTTGAGAGAAAATGTCCAAATTGGTACCAAAATGTCTATTTTGTATGGCCATATTTTTTTCCAGTACTGCCTTAACCCTCTTGAACATAGTTTACCATAGGTTGCCACTGAAATCCTCTTCCACTTCTCCATGATGACATCATGGAGCCAAAGGATGTTGGAGACTTTGCTCTCTTCCATTTTTCGTTTAAGGATGTCACACAGTTGTTCAACTGTGTTTGAGTCTGGAGAAATGCTTCGCTAGTCTATTATCCTTACCCTCATCTTCTTTAGTAAAGCACTGGTCATGTTTTGGGTCATTATCATGTTGGAATACTGCCCTGCCTTCCAGTCTCCGAAATGAGGATCATGCTCTGCCTCAGCATGTTACAGTACATGTTGGCATTCATAGTTTTCTCAATAAAGTGCAGCACCCCAGTGCTGGAAGCACTCATGTAGTCCCAGACTATGACCACCACCATCTTGACTGGAGGCAAGACACTTGTCTTTGTACTCCTTGCCTGGTTTCCGTCACTTGCGCTTGACACCATCTGAAACAAGTTTAGACCACAGAACATGGTCCCAGTAAATCTTGTCTGCTTGTTTTCAGCAAAATACTTGCAGGCTTTTTTTGTGTTTTATTTGTAGAAGAGGCTTCCTTGGGACAACAGCCATGCAGATTAATTTGATTCAGTGTGCAACATATTGTCTGAGCACTGACTGACTGAACCCCCTCAATGCTTTTAATTTCTGCAGCAATTATGGCAGCACTTGGACGTCTATTTTTCAAAGACAACCTCTGGATAGGGCGGCGCGGTGGCGTAGTGGTTAGCACCGTCGCCTCACAACAAGAAGGTC
>JAOTQW010000004.1:10648434-10663194 GCA_026260075.1 Sisor rabdophorus | reverse complement strand
CTTTTTCAGTGCCACTGTCTCTAAACCATACATCATCGCTGGTCTTACCACGGTCTTGTACTGTAAATATAATTTGATCTTGTTTTATATTCATCTAATTACAGTTGTTGAGATTAAGGGCCTTAAACCAAGGTTAAGCAATTTACACTCTTAGGGAAAAAATAAAGAAGGATGAACTCAACTATAATTAATTAGTTAAAACATTTTTAGAGTAACATACACATGCAAATTTTTTTTTCTCTTTTTGTCTTTTATATTTTGTCTAGATAAAAAAAAAATCAAGATTAATGTTTTTGAGTCAACTTTTGAAATATCAATGTAGGCAGACAGCACTTGTAATCTTTTCAGCTTTACACCTCCACCCTTTTGGCATGTTTACAGCTACTTTGATATACTGCTGCTAGATTAGTCTAGTGTAAGCATAGAGTGTCATATATCTCTAAGTTTAGCTTTCTTTCATTTGAGAGTCCAATGTGATCTCATCCTTGGTCTGGTACTGGCAATCTTTGAGGCACTAGAGGTCTTCTGATCAGTGTTTTCTTTTAACAAGCAGTTACCACAAACATTTGGCTAAATTTGTAGGCTAAAGAAAATCATTTTTCCTTTTATTTACTGGGATCATATGGATCTAATAGGTGTGCAGAAGAAAGATAAAGTGCAGAAGAAAGATAAAGAGGACTGGCCTTTGATTTGGTCTATAGATGTGCGTTTAAGATCGCATCACAAGAAGAAGGTCCTGGGTTCGAATCGTGGTCTTTCTGTGTGGAGTTTGCATGTTCTCTTTGTGCTTGCATTAGGTTTATTGGTGATGCTAAATTGCCCATAGGAGTGAATGTGAGTGCGTGTGGTTGTGTGTTTTTGGCCCTGCGATGGATTGGTGACCTGTCCATGGTTTCCCCCCTGCCCTCTCGCCCTATGTGTGCTGGGATAGGTTTCAGCAGACCCCCGTGACTCCGGATTCAGGAATAAGCGGGTAAAGAAGATGAAGAAATATGAATCTAATATGATTTATTTTATAGTTAGATTATTAAAAGGTTTACAATTACTAAATGATGTCTTTACTTTACATTTCTATGAAACACTTCACATGGTTGATGGCTCATACATATAAGATTAAAGATTAAAATCTTTAAAAATATAGGCCAAAAAGGGCAAAATTTTCATGAAAACTTGCCTAAAAAACTTTTTAAGTGTTTGTTCAGAATCAAACAGAAATACAGAGAAATTGGAACCTATCGAGCCCTCAGGGCATAACTTGAGGGGATATCTGGAAACAAATGGCAACCCAGCACATTGAAACAACTGCACACAATTGTGTAAAATTCCAATCATCCCACTTTACAGTCTTTAAACTAATGAAAAATATACATATACAACAGAAATAAATAAAATAAATTTCAAGAGATATGCTAACTACTACATAAAAGCCTCCATAAACTCATAAAACTGAATTACAAAGAGGGAACCACCAAAGCACAGAAAAAAAACAACTCAAACACACAAACCCCTGAAAGTGCTTAACCAGTGACAAAAGAGAATCTTTTTCAAAGAATAGAGCCTCAATGTATTAAAAATGTTGGGTAAAAAAATCCAAAAAGGGCAAAAAACAAATTACAATACCAAAGATAAATCGTAAATAGTCCCTGTAAAGCAGGTACATGTCTAAAGAAAGGAGTAATGAGATGGCGCAATCAATAACATTTTCAGTGGTGGTCCAAGAAGATTGTTGTGCTAAGCGTAGCATAATTGAGGGAAGCGCTTTTCAAATTGAAAAGCACACAAGAACTTGTACAAAGCTGTCCACACTGCTGGGCCTGATTAAGCTCTCAGCAGATCCAGGCTTTATTTGGAAAGCTGCATTGATCCCAATTGTACAGCGTGCATCACTTGTCGAGCAAAGGCAATTACGTAGCATAGTGTCTGTCCATGAAGGCTTAATGCACAGGCTGGGGTAAGAGTCAAGTGCAGAAGAAAGATAAAGAGGACTGGCCTTTGATTTGGTCTATAGATGTGCGTTTAATAGGCACATTTCAATAAAGGAGTGATTGGGACCTGGGGTGAAGCAGGTTCTACCACCTCCCCTTTTAATTTAGTTTACCTTTAAAAAATTGCTTGTAATCATTCCTTAGCCTCTGCAAAGATAGTTAAAGTCAAGTATGTTTTTGTGTTGCTTTTAAAGTAAGATAAATATAAATTAACTGAAGCCAGGCCTACTTTTTGAAATTTTTTTTATATTCCTTTGTGACTGTTGCTTGATAGACTATGAACAGTCAACACGTCAAAAACATGCATACAAGAAGACTCTGAACAAGCAAAGTCTTTACATCATATAGTAGCTAGTAGCAAACAAAATCTGCCTTAGTAAGTTTCTCCTCCTGCTGTTTCGTCCACTGCACTCGATTCGTGGTTCTTAATTCTAGAAAAAAGAAACACTGCATAAAATTGTATGAAATCTACAGACACCACCAGAATTTGATCTGAAAAGGCCCTGCTAGCAACAACCATCAATCAGCTGACGGAGAACTCTAAATGTCAAATTATCCATGAAAGACAACAGATTTTAGCATAGGGTTATTTGAATTCATTATGATTATGAAATTGTATACTTAAACAGCGTAAGCCTGGCGAAAAGTCATATAAGTGTCTTAATTGTAGCACAATTTTTAAGGATTGAAATGTTTAAACAATGCAAATGTGACAGACCATGTTAATCAGGCAGTTATAAAATGGATAAAAACTGTTACTTTTCATAAAGCCATGGACTTAAATAAAAAGAAAGTAAGACTGACAGTTAAAGATTGACCAATGTAGTTTTCTTTGGAAATGGTAATAATTATTTGCATGTTTATATGGGCAGTAGCTGTTTCACTTCAATTACTGCTTTAGTGTGCCAGTTGAGCAGAACTAGTTTGCAATGTAGAGTTTTTCAGTTTTCCTTTGTCTTTTTTCACTGATCAACCTTTGGGATAAACTCAAACACTGCCTGCACCTCAGACCTATCAGAGATGAAAATCTGTTTAAAGTGTCCCCCCCCCAAAAGATTATATTATAAGGTGTATAATACAGCTATAATACAGTTAGAAATGTGTCTTTTATACAATTTGTAACCCTGATATGTAGTGTTGATGCAATGTTTTATGATTGCTGCTGCCTATTTGAAATAAGCTATAATAAGTTACTATGGTAATATAAATTAGGCATAAAGCAAAACTTATGCATTTGGCTTTCAGTACCTTGTTATGATCAAATGAGTAACTTGAACTAGTAAATTAACTTGAAATTAAAGTGAAAATGTTTGTAGGTGGCTCAACCTTGCATAATCGTCTGCTGTAAAACTCAAGGCAAACATAGTCTTTGACCAGTGGATTACATTAAATGGTGGATTCAGAAAAATGCCTAAAATGCTTTTTTTGCTGTGCACACACTAAACAAACAAAATTTTTTTTGTTTAAAAAAAGAGGTTAGAAAAGCTGTGACCACAAACGTCTGTGTTACCATGCACAGTTTCTGATTGACGTCAGTTGTGGCTGGGTTTGCAATCCTATTAGAGATAAATCAGTACAGTGGCATTGGATGTGCATAAGATAAGAAACTAATGTATCAAATGTATTACATATTAATAACAATGTTTTAACTATTAGTTCAAAACAACTGAGCTAATATGTAGGTCACGATTCTGGCTTGGATTTAATCAAGAAGCTTTTCTTTTTCAAAAGAGGTGGTGGCATACAATAGTCTGCACACAGCATTGACCTTGTTTCAGCAGGTGAACATGCACACAAGCATAATCATCAGCATGGACACAGTTTGACGAAATAGACAATTCCTGGTGCTGGTACTATTGGTTTCCTGCCATTCAAAAAATACAATCACTTCTTAAGGAATCCGCCTTTGAACGGCTCCCCTCAGTGTCATTTCTATACAACATGGGCACAGGATTCTTCAACAAACAGGAAATGACACAGGCATTTTTGCTAAAATCTCTTTATGAGATATGTTATACTGAATGACATTAGGGTTTGATTCAAACAGATTTTTTGAAAGAAATAAAGCATGTTATAATAAAACTGCTTCTTGTGAATGTGGTCCATTGCATCATGCCTTCTTCAGATTTTATTTTATTTGAAATGATTAATTTTATTAGTGCAGTAACAAAAAAGAAGACATTCATAATATTTTTTTGTCTAAGTAAGTAATTCTGGTTGTACATTGGCTCACAAATCTAAAACTATAGCTCAAGAGACACGATTGAACATTAAACAACTAAAGTATAATTGAAAAAAAAACCCCAGCAAAATGCTCCGTTTACAGAGTTTAAGCATAAATCTATTAGAGTTTAGGCTTAAATCTATCAATCAAAACCAACACAAAGGTGAAAGATTAACTCCTTTGTGTGTCTGAGGTTATAAATGATCAGCTTTTAAATTAACTTATACAGTAGAGACTCATGTTGTACAGGTGGTTTATATCAAAATTGGTGAAAAAAGGTGATTTACTTAAATGTGATGAAGGAACCTAAATTACATCACCAGTAAACACTAAAGCAAACAAATAAAACTATTGTTTCTGAAATTAATATAAAAATGTTTCTTAAGCACAAAATCTTTATGTAGGGGATCTAAAGTTTTCAAACTTAACTCTAATGTACAGGCAATATATTTTCAATGTAAGAACAAAGTAATGTTTTCAGGAAAGTTGAATGAAAGTGTTTACCTGGTGAGCATTCGCTTTTAAAGGTGAGTGTTCACAGAAAGTGCAAGTGGCATGTCATGTGGTGCTACTATTTGACAACAGTATTAAATGTGGTTTTACTGGGAGAAAAAAAGCAAAAGATTTACCGCCTGCGCTTCTGCAAAATGTCGATTGGACGGTTTACTGCGCATGGGGATCCGTAGATATTCCCATTTCGGACCTTAAAAGCCCGGTCAGCCGGAGCGAGAAACACACAGTTATTCGGTAAACTCATAGCCCCCCTCAGATCAATTTTCGCCCACTTTCCAGATGTCTTTGTCCTTTGAATTCTTTAGCTTTTTCTTTCATGTATCCATGCCTTCTTAGAACCACACATGGTGCCCATCTCTGACAAGTCACAGAAGTAGAAGTCAAAGGCAGATGAGTAATCAACTCCCTTTAAGTCAGTCCAGAAGCCTTGACGCTGAAAGCCTTTCTTGGTTTTATTGTTCATTCCTCCTCTAGAAAAGCAGGTTGAAACCCTTGAGCTCTTTCAGCTGTGCTGCTCGCCTTGAAGTTGAGTGTGTCACATGTTTTTTCCTTCTTTTCCTGAATTTAGCCTTTTTCTGTGACTTCCGTGGTAAGCCTGTTTTGCACAAAGAACAGCCACTGGTTTAGAGATACATGGCTTTGAAGAAACAACTAAGATCATCCAGAAGGCAACAAAAATATAGAACCGGTTTTGCTCTTTGCCACCACTCTTTCTGTGTTATTGTGTAGATCCGTTGGTGCGCTCAATCTTCACACAATTTTCCCACTATTATTTGTATCTCTCTTTACCCCCTGCTTTCTTCATCAATTCTTATTTCCAAGCGCCATAGCTTTTCCTTTCCCAGCTCAAGCCAGGGCTGATGGCTGAAGTCAGTTGTGAATCCCTTCCTGCCCTGATATAGCGTGTAAGTGTGTCTGTTTGCAGCTGTGTGCACGTGTTTGAGCGTTCTTGAACCAGTGCCAGTTAAACAGTGAGGTCACACCACTGAAACTGAGGGGAGGACCCACAGTATGAGAGGTTCCAGCCTTCTTGGAAAGTCTCCAGTGTTAACTCTTTGAAGAAAAAGGACTGCTCAGTAGAAGAAAAAATATATATTTACAGGCTCTCTCTCTTTCTTATACTCTTTCTCTAATACAAAGTTACTTTATGACATGACTGGCTGCTTAACTTGGATCAATCATAAATCAATACCCTAATTAAAATTAAAACTAACACCAGGGCAGGTCACCTTCACACTCTTGGCACAGAGGGCAGGAGTTGTGTACGGCGCAGCCTGTTTAATTATATGATAGGTCTTTAGTTCCCCAGGGGCTGAAATGGAGCCCTGCTGAAATTAGAATAAATATTTGCTTAGTCAGAAGTGTTAGTGAGAACTTGTATGGGTGTCTTTTGCCGCTGTGACAAGAAGGTAAAAACACATTGTGGAGTACAGATTTACGCACACCTGATGTAAACATGACCAGAGAAAATATTCATTCATTCATTCATTCATTCACAGGTCTCCAGTCCATCACAGGGGCACACATACACAAACAACCACAAACACACACTCACTTTTATGGGCAATTTAGAATTACCAATCAACCTATTGTTCATATTTTTGGACTGTAGGAGGAAACCGGAGTACCTGGAGGAAACACACGCAAGCGCGGGAAGAACATGCAAGCTCGGAAAGACCCAGAAATTGAACCATATCCTTCTAGCTGTGAGGTGAACGTGCTATCCACTACACCATTACAAACTATATTGCACGTTTTCCATTCTTGTACATCCCTCTATATCTTTTTGATATATTGATCATACATATATTTCAGCAACTGAGTAACTTATGAGTTTATCCAAAGACGGATATTTCTATCCCCAAAACTATTGTTAGGAATGCATTTATTTAGCATCTCATTTTTAATGCATGCTGAGTCGAATACGAATATGTTAGTCGCTCTAGTTTTCAGAGTTTGGTTAACCAAGTGAGTAAAAATTAAACTCACAAATGGTCATACAACAGAAGTCATTTAAAAGCCACCCTAAAGATCTGCATTGTTAGTTGACTGCAAAAGACACTTCCTTGTCTAAGGGATTAGCATCACCTAGTGGACATTGTCAAAAGGCGATTTTTTTATATAGAGCAACAATTCTTTTTTTTCAGATCCGCAGAAAGTTCTTTGCCATGGAGTGCCATGGGGAACTTCCATTGACCAATATGAGAGACTGAGAACAATAACAACACATTTAACACCTGAGATCTTGTAACATTAACACAGAGGGAAAATGGCTACTTGGACCAAATTGAGACATTTTCTCTAAATGTACAGGAGGTGTTTCCAGGGATTTTGATAAGACAGCAAATTTACACTGTTACACAAGCTGTACATTACCTACTTTACATTTTTGCAGTTTCATTTCCTTTGTGTTTTCACGTAAAATATATAATAAATACTGACAAGAAATGTAAGGGATAGATAGATACAAGAAATGTAAGGGAAAGAAAGAAGGAAAGAAAGAATGACAGAAAGAAAAAGAGAGGAGAATAAATATTGGAGCATTGGATTTGTTCATTGGGGATCAATTACGAGGTCAACCATGTGGTGACCCAGGATAGGGCATTGACGCAGGCAGACACTGTAATCACACTGCTGCCTGCACTCTGGGAAATGTTCCAGACACTGGAGGATATTTTGGGATTAGTCACACACTCTGTTACCGTTTTATTAATTGCCTCTCTCCTTTTTTCCCCTTTAGTATGAATAAGGTTGGATGTGGGTAATGATAGGCAAGCTGATATTTAGTGGACCTATCTATTAACATTAAATTTTCTTAGGCCATATTTACACTGCAGGTCAAGATGCCTAATTCTATATTTTTGGATGACATGCTTACACTATACACGGCAAAATATAACACCTGATAAGTAATAAACAAATATGGATGAAGAGCAAATGATTAACCACTTATGATAATTGCTATCTGAATTATTTTAGGTCAGCAAAAATCCAACGTGTCTGCTTACAGGGCAGACGCTATTTCACTTCATAACCAATTCATCCAATTAATTAATTAATTCATTCATTCATCTTCTTTACCTGCCTATTCCCGAACTTGGGGTCACAGGGATCTGCTGAAGCCTATCTTAGCACACATAGGGCAAAAGGCAGGGGGTACACCCTGGCCAGGTTACCAGTCCATCACAAGGCCACACACACAACCACATGCACTCACATTCACTCCTATGGGCAATTTAGAATCACTAATCAATGAGTGTGGGAGAAAAGTGTGGGAGAAACCAAAGTATCCGGTGGAAACCCACGCAAGCATGGAATGAACATGCAAACTCTGCACAGAAAGACCCAGTGCCTGGGATTTAAACCTAGAACCATCTTTTTGTAAAGCAAAGCGCTTACCACTACGCCACTGTGCCGCCCATGTTTCCAACTATATCAAATAAAATTCTGTCCTTTTCACAAAACAAGGCCACTTATCCTGAAAACGGTGATGGATCTTTAAATGTCTTTGTGAGATCCTGGCAAATCAGTTTAGTAAAGATGCATATTCACCTCCATAAGGCTATACCAGCAACAAGAGTGCTTAAGTACACTTGAGTGTCATATGTGGTTTGTGACAGATGCATTTAGATGTGTCCAGTTTTGTCTTTATGCGCTACAGGATGTTTATGATTATATACTATATTTTAATACTTTATAGTGGTATAAAACCTACAGCATTTCTGAGGTGTGCCTCTAATCACTGAATACAGTATAATTATTATTAAAACAACAGAAATGTCCTCCTGTCATCTGTTTGGGTCAGATACTAAACTTGCCAGAAAAATAAATGACCAGGTTTAACTGTCTGGTTAAGAAAGTGGTGGTTTACTCTATAAGCTTGTTGGAAACAGAACCACTGTATATATGTTTAGGGAACATTGCATGCATGTACAGACAAATATATAACCCATAAAAAAAAATCTATATACATTGCTCGTATGAAGTAAAATTTTTCAGTGTCAACGTCCTATGATTAGCTTAAAGCTCCTTGATAAACAATCATTAACAAAGCAAATATACAAACCATAAATTAAACAATCTATATACATTGTTTGTGACTGACAGAACCAACAGTTTTCAGTGTCAACATCCTATGATTAGCTCAAAGCTTCTCAAAAAACAATCATTAACAAAGCGAAGTAGACAGAGAAAGACTAGGTTTCTTTGTATGTCTGATCACAATTAAATAGAAAACTGTGACATCTGGTTTAAACTGTATTTAAACTAAATAAATTGTTTGTTTTTCCCCAGTATTTTTTATTTAGACCCATAAGGCCTAAATATGAAAACACATGGATATTTAAAGCAATATAGTTTCACCTTCTTGTTAATAAAAAAATCTCAAAAAGGCTACAAGCTGATAGAATGTCTAAAAAAACATGTCAGAATGTACAGCATACTGAAAAAAAACAACACTTTCTACAGAATTCTACTTTACACAGAATTATTGATCTACTACATGGATAATTATAATAATTTAATAAATACATCAATTGGCCACACATAGACAAACAGTAGGAAGAACATGCTGATTTAGGTTTGTTAAAGAAAAATTGTTCGAGCATCCAGAATATCCAAACAAATAAAGTCAAAGTGAATGTTCAGGATGGTTTTTATTTAATAGGACAGTTACAATGCAGCAGAAATCTTTATAAGGACAGAGTGAAGCAGTGACACAACAGTATGGTAAAAAAAAACATAGACTGATATCTCTGTACTGACTGGTATCTCTTAACTTGATTTCTCTCTCGCTCTATGTTCTTCTTTCTCATTCTCTTGGGCCACAAGGATGACGTGAATCACTGTGGGAATTTAAACCAAGACCTTGAAACTATTTACTGAACAATTTGGACAGAAATACTTTTGAACCCTTGTTACAATTCCTGTAAGCATGAAAAATGCCTACACTACATTGCCAAAAGTATTGGCCCACACATTCAAATTATCGGAATCAGGTGCAGGTTTAAAATCCTGACCTCAACCCAAAAGAACACCTTTGGGATGAATTAGAGCGGAGTCTGAGAGCCAGGCCTTCTTGTCCAACATCTGTGTGTGACCTTACAAATGCGCTATTGTAAGAACGGTCAAAACATTCCCATGGACACACTACTGAATTTTGTTGACAGCCTTCCCAGAAAAGTTGAAGCTTTTATACCTGAAAATGGTGGACCGACGTCATATTGAACCCTATGGATTGGGAATGGGATGTCATTTAAATTCATATGCGAATCTAGGCAGGTGAGTGAATACTTTTGGCCATATAGTGTATTTGCTATAATTAACAATAATTAATAATAATTAACACATTTTGTTGTATGGCAAAAATGTCTTAAATGTGACAGCAATGGAAGGAATCACTGGGTAATTAGGTCACAGGCATAAAGCGTGAGTCTATACACTTTGACGGTATTTGAGTCTGTGAAATCACCACATCTGGAAGGGATTAGAGAAGGAAACGGGATCTGAAGAGGCAGAGTGGGTCAGCCTTTCTTTAAAAAAGGCTAGTTCTAAGAATAACCCAGCTTGTTTTTGCCAGTTTTATTAATACATTTGCCTGTTTTACATCTAAAGTAATACGGAGGTGGGGTGTCCACTTCATTCTGTCAACTATATGTAAAAGTGCTCTGGGATCTCAGGTGGTCTTAAAAACATGTCAAGATTTGAAGAATACAGGCTTTGCATCTGGTTTTATTAAGCCTTGAACTATTGAGTATGATTTCTGACATAAGCAAATTTCCAAATTCACAGAAATAAACAGACTAATTCATAAAACTGATAATTGAGAGAAAAATGTGACATTCATTCATCTTCTATACCTGCTTATTTCTGAATTTGGGATTACCAATCTATTGCAGGCCCACACACACACACACACACTCACATTTACTCCTATGAGCAATTTAGAGTCACCAATCAATCTAATGCACATGTTTTTGACTGTGGGAGAAAACCGGATACCTAGAGGAAACCCATGCAAGTGCAGGGAGAACATGCAAACTCTGCACAGAAAGACCCCGAACCCAGGATTCAAACCCAGGACCTTTCTGTTGTGAGGCGACCGTCCTAACCATTACACCACTGTGCCGCCCCAAATGCGACATCAAAAACAAAAATAAGATTTTTATTTACAACATTTGGCACACACCCTTACTCAGTAAGTCACAATTCTCTTTTATGCAACTGTGGCTAAGAGCCTTGCTCAGGGGCTCAGCAGTGACTTTTTACAACAATAGTGGGGATGGGAATGAAACCTTGATCTTCCAATGAGCAGTCCAACACTTTTACCTGCCTACCTACCTACTACCTTTTCTCTTTACTTCACTTTCTTATTTGGTAATGTTTTATGGCATTTAGTAAACCCGATTTTAGTGCACATACTGCCATCTCCTGGAATAGATTGTGGAGTGTTGATAATAAGGCAAACCAAACCAAACCAGAAAACATAATAAAATTAAATATCTATTCATCCTCACAGTTTTGTTTTGTTTTTTAGCAAAAATAGCATAAATTGTGTTCTGAAAATTAATTACATATTTAGAAGAACATAAATTTGAGTAAATACTAAGAGAATTTTCGAGCATTTTGGATAATCCATCGCTTAAAATTTTCTGTTATTATAATTATGTTTAAGAATCTACAAGTGTTAGTAAAGAGCTCTTGAGTAAGTGGAATATGAGCTGCTTATAGTGAGCTTAAGAAACCAGAATGCTGTTACCTTGTAAAAATATGTAAAAATATCAAATATTAAAATAAAATGTGACTTATTTGACAGTTTTTGGTTTATGTTTTGTCTTTTTCTAGCATATAGTACACAACTTGATTTGTTCAACGATGAATATAATGTTTTATTATCCCAAATACAGAAATACATAAATATTTTTTCAATTCAAAGGACTAAAAAAATGCACAGTTTAAATTTTTGAGGCACTTTAAACAGCAGTTGATTAGTAATTAATTCACTCATTCACTCATTCATTTATTCACTCACTCACTCACCCATCAGTCCATCTCTGCATTTATTTATTCATTTTATAGGCACAGAAAAATCTATTATGTGTTTCCGATAAACATCAAGCGATCCCCCATATTATTGAACTGCTGCTCTATACAACACCACAGATACATTGTAAAAAAAAGGACCCAAAGTATTCGGAAATCTCCTCTCTTCCTCCCACATGTGCTCACCAATTCTACTATTGGCTGGTGATTGACAGAAAGACAGTAATTGTATGCTTTCCAAGCTTGTAACCATAGATAACTGTGATTTATGATTAACAGTGAATAACTGCAACTTATAACAGTGTTATACAATGTTGTGCTACTTTGAAGCCACTTGAAAGTTAGTGATACAATTCTTGATTCTTTGATAATGCAGCAATACATTTAGAGGAAGAGGCATAATTAAGGTTGGTACAGATGGTAGCATGATTAATTAATAGCACAGTGGCATGGTGGTTAGCACAGTCGCCTCACAGCATGAAGTCTCCTTCTGGGTTTGATTTTTAGGCAAGGGGTTTTGGGGACTTTCTGTGTTCGGCGTGTGTTTGCATGTTCTTCCTGTGCATGCGTGGGTTTACTCCAGATACTCTGGTTTCCTCCCAGTCCAAAAACATTTACATTAGGTTGATTGGTGATTCTAAATTGCTCATAGTGAGTGCGAGTGGCATCAATGGAATGGACTGGTGACCTGTCCAGGGTGTACCCTTTCTGCCTTTTACCCTCAGAGAGCTGGGATAGGCTCCAGCAGACCCACGTGACCCCGAATTAGGAAATAAGCATGCTAGATGATGAATAAAATAAATATTGTTATCTGGGAC
This sequence comes from Sisor rabdophorus, assembly GCA_026260075.1. NCBI lineage: Eukaryota > Metazoa > Chordata > Actinopteri > Siluriformes > Sisoridae > Sisor > Sisor rabdophorus. The sequence continues at coordinate 10,650,613 of JAOTQW010000004.1, read as the reverse complement.
TAGTGGATAGTACTGTTGCCTCACAGAAAGGAGGTTCCAGGTTTGTATCCTGGCGTGGAGTTAGCATGTTCTCTTTGGTTCCAGCAGATTCCTGTGACTCTGATTAGGATATTGTTATGCATATTGTTAAAATAGTGCAGAAAGTACTAAAAGAAATCATGGCACTATATTTTTTATTCTTATGTATTTCATTTAACTGAAAAGAAAAAATACTCTGTCTTTATGCACTGTGTAAAACAAGTACAACAATGCTGCTTAGACAATTCAACAAAACTACAAAACTACGACAAACCATGTCAGCCCTTTTCGTCACAATGTGAAAATATCCAAACAAGGCCAAAAAGGCAGCTTTTTTCTCCTTATGCCTACACAAATGTTGTCCTGCATCGTTTTTTGCATACATTTTGCATTTTCCTTTGACTAAAATTGCACCACCAAAAGAACGTAAAAAGAGAAAACAACACAACACTGTGCCTTGTGTTACAATAACACAAGTGCATTGAATCTTCTCTTTTAATCTGACCTCACTGTTTTTCTGGCTGTGCCAGGCTGACAGTGGGACTGTGGTGTATAGGCCATTATCCCAAGCACACCCTTCCCCCAGTACAGCGACGGACCCACAGGCGCTGACAGCACACTTGCTGACAGCAGCCAAGCATTGATCCCTGTCTCTACAAAGCTTGTAGAGATGTGGGCATACACCCCAACAAAGCGAACACACTGTGTAGTGCTTAGTAAATTACTTTTATAACTGTGATTAAATGGGGTGAATAGATACCAAATTTGACAAAAAAACACACAATAAAAATTTTATACTTGTACATAAAAACCGTAGACCTTGGTAATCTAAAAAGTAATCCAGAAAGTATGTGGACTATGCCACTTTCATAGTTTAAGACTATTATGTTCATATTTAAAAACAGTTTAATGCTTTACACAGAAGCAAATGATTAATTCCATAAATTCAGAAAAGAGCCAGAACAATAGTGCATCTCTGGTTCTAAGATTGTACATGCTACTGTTCACTTTAAAAAGTTAAAATAAATAGTAAAATGACAGAATTAACCACCAAATAAAACATACCCAATGCAGGAGTGTCTTCTTCGTCCAGAACCGAAGCTAAACATAGAACTTTTACGGAATAAGCGAAGGTCTTTGTGCATCGTTCCAACTTTCAGATGGCCACACAGACGGGTTTAATTATCAAGAGAGAGTACAGAGGAGCACTCTGCACTGTTCCTCTGATCAACACACATTTTGTGAAAGCCCCCAAAACAGCATAGATGACCTAAGGGAAGCACAAGGTCAGAAGAAGTTTCAAAATGGTATCTGAGTGTGTCTGGCCAATCACCCAGAGAGTTTCAGCTGCACCTTCTGTTGAGCTCAGAGTTGATGATATATTCTAGGAAACACAAGTCAACTCCGAATCCAAGCAGAGGTTTAAACAGTCTTGCCGCCGAACCGGGAACTTTCTCAACGTGGAGCCGTTTGCATACGAGCGTCACAAACTTGTCAAGAATCCGCTTCCTTTTTCTCTGCGCATGTGATAAAGAAAGGACGAAAAAGGAAAAGCAGTTTTATAGAGCGGTGACCTATTCCACAGCGCAGGGAATTGTGTGATCCCAGGAGATGTCCGCAAGGGGTATAAGGTTCTAAATTTCCATATTTGTTTTGCCAGGGCTGTGTTCCCAATGTTGGGAAGAAACAGCAAGGGCCTGGGATTATATAATGGGACAGAGAAAAAGGACAAAAAGCAAAAATATCTTTTTCATCCACGATCAGCATCTTAGATTTGCCTAAAGCACGGTGCCGGGTCACAAAGTATCTGAGTGTGTGTGTGTATGTGTGTGTCTGTGTTTTGTCTTGTCAGAGCCAGCACTGGGTGTCTCCTCTCTGCCTGCCTACACTGGCCCAGCAGCTAAAACATGCATCCCTAGACAACAACAGTATAACACAATCATTCTCTCACACACACTTAAACAGAATACTTATTTATAAGTACCAACAAACATTTATTTATTTATTGTTGGTTTTTGCACTGTAACAGTAATAAAAAATTTAATAAAATAGGATATTGTTTTCATTCATTCATCCTCTTTACCCGCTTATTCACAAACTTTCTGGGGTTACGGGGGTCTGCTGGAGCCTATCCCAGCGCACATTGGGTGAGAGGCAGGGG
>JAOTQW010000004.1:10632511-10644787 GCA_026260075.1 Sisor rabdophorus | reverse complement strand
TATCCCAGCGCACATAGGGCGAAAGGCAGGGGTACACCCTGGACAGGTCTCCAGTACATTACAGGGCCATACATAGATGAACAACCACACACACTTACTCAATTGGCAATTTAGAGTCATAAATCAACCTAAAGTACATGTTCCTGGACTGTTGGAGAAAGCTGGAGTAACAGGATGAAACCCACACAAGCTCAAGGGGGGAACATGCAAACGGCACACAGAAAGACCCCTTACCTGGGAATCAAACCTGAGACCTTCATGCCATGAGGCAACCATGCTAAACGCTATGCCACCGTGCACTATATTTAAATTAACTCCATTTAAAAAATGTAAAAATTATATTTTAATCGAATGACGCATTAACTAAACTTGTAACATAAAAATAAATACGTTAAAAACATGTGTTAACATATTGCTAGAGGAAATATTTATAAATATCTTTATAAGGTTAAGGGTCTTGTTAAAGTAGCAGCTTGCTGTTACTGGGAAGTGAAACCACGCTCTTCCAATAACCAGTAAAACACCTTAACCACTGTGTCACCACTTCATTTTTAGTTAAGTAAGAAACAGTGTTTATGTTAAACTTGACTTTACCTCTGGAGTTTTGATTTCAAGATCAAATCCTCTTTGAGCCGAAGGCATAAGTGTAGCTAAAACTTGACGTTCAGTATTTTTCTCACGTTTCTGACTGAACCTCCAGGCGAAGGATACACCAGGGAAGTATTCCCAAACACTATAAATAAGGTCAGTGAAAACATGTAACTATATATATGCAATTATACCAGTTGAAATGGCAATTCCTAAACAATCTTCTGTACAAAATGTTGTGCTTTATGTGAGAAGTAAAGAATTTGCACAGCTAAAATACTTCAAGCAAAAGCAACCATACCGTCTGCCGAATGTTTGAAGTGATGCAGGAACCTCCCCCCAGTTCATTTCTGCAATGATTGGTGACTTTGATTCTCCTTTGGTGGACACTTTTAATGCTACTTCATATGACTGGCACTCAGGTCCCCATTTGAGGTGTGTCTAAAATTTGCATAAAAGACGAATAAGACAAAAAAACAAATCTACCGAGAATTACATATATTATTCGCTTGCTTTTGCCTACTACAAATGTATTTATATTTAGGTTGCCAGTCCATCGCAGGGCCACATACAGACATCCAGACACTCCGTTCACTCCTATGGGCAATTTAAAGTCACCAATCAACTTAATGTACATGTTTTTAGACTGTGAGAGGAAACCACACAAGTGCGGGAGAACGTGCAAACTCCGCACAGAAACACCCCGTGTCTGGGATTCGAACCCAGGGCCTTCTTGCTGTAAGGCGACCGTGCTTTCCACTGCGCCGCCCTGCTAGAATTTTCTGTAGCCAAATTTGTAAAATATGTTGATAAAATTCATTTTTGGAATTATACTGTTAACATAAGCTGTTAAAGCTTAATTCTTGCCAAAATTTTGCCAAAACAAAAAAAATATTTTTTGATTTTTCTAAGACAAGGAAAAACAACAAGTGATAATATTGTTCATTCTGTGCTGTAATTTAAAGAGAGAATTGTGTTATCTTACTCTATATTGATTTCTTTTGTTTGTGGTAATTATAACAAATATTGTTTAGTATGACTGCTTTCTGTTTCATTACCGTAGCTTCTGTATTAAGTTTGTCAATATCAGCATCGACACATATTTTCCAGTTTGCGTCATCAGCAGTCTCAGATATAATGATTTCCATGTTGTTCTTTCTAGAGTCTGGTGTATACACTAGTGCCTCATAACCCAGCGGCTTCATGTTACCATTGAGAGCCAATGCCTTTACAGTGATCACAGGGTTAGGAGTGGCAGCAATGCCCTGCATTACAAAAATGAATTAGAATTTGTAATTGAGGTATAATTTATTATAATTGGTGCTATTATTATAACTAATACTGAGTGAAATATTTAATTAAAAAAACACAGCCTATAAGATTTGGTTAGATTTATAAACTTACCTTAAACTTTCTTAATCCATTAATGAAACTATAGTTTTTTGTTTCCTAAATGCCAAGAATATCTCATTACATTCTTATTAAGAACAGTTACAGTACCTGCATGTTCTGCTGACTGACAGTCACCAATTGATCGTAGTTTGAAACATGTTTGTGAGGCTCAGAACTGATCTGGATTTTGATCTTTTCTACAGGTCTAACAGGCTTGACTTTAATGAAAACATTGGAATAAAAAAATGTATTAACTACAACCAGTCAAACAGTTTATAACAAAAAATTTAAATATGTAGCTTGCAATATAACATACTTGGTTCAATTTGACAAGTAAATTGAGTGTTTCCCAAGAAGTAGTAAAGTGGACGGTCATAAAGGTTCTGGACCCGTGTAGCTTTCAGTTCGGTGCACAATGCCCCCCCAAAAGTGCTTAAATCTGCACAGTACCTCAGGTTTGGTTGATAAATTTCCAATGGTTTTACCTGATATACAATAGAATGTTACAAATTTACTGCATATTAAAGAAAATATTTCTTCCCAGTATGTGTTTTTATAAAAAAAACCAACAAAAACCTGATATTCGTTGGAACTCTGTAAGTCATTTTTGGGCCCGAAGCGTAGGTCAGTATGTTTCTGCTCTGGTATCAAAGGAGTTATTTTAGCTAGCGATGGATCTTCAATATTTCTTGACACTGCATATATGTCGAATCTGTTTAAGATAGAGCTCCAGTGGTTGAGGATTTGTGCCATGGCTTGAATTGCAGCACCACTAAAGATCCACTGGACAAAAAGTTCTTTAAAAACCTACTTAAGTTTAAGAAACTCTGTTGGATTTTTGCATGGTGGAAAAGTGATCTCATAATTTGTTTCCTTTACGTTCTTCTTTAAACCAGCATTCCAAGGTAAAGACATGCTTGTTTTGCCGCTCAGCTGGACACCAGACTGGAAGAGATCTGTATTGATCCCATGAAAAATGAAATAATCCATTGCCATTCTGAAATAAGATATAGAGCCATTATAAACATATGTAAATTAAACATTCATTTAAATAATTGTCTAAATATACAAGTCCAAAGAATACTTTGATACCCAGCAAAACCATCCGATTCCACTGAAATATCAGCATTTTTTAGTTCCTGTAAGCTTTCTTTTAGCGGTGGGTCAATAGTGGCTTTTGCTGAAATCATAAGAAAATGGAAATCTTTGTTTTAGAGTATGTTTTATAATACCTAAAAATGATTATATAATATAGCAAAGTGTGTGACCACCTTACAACACACTCACATGGCTTCACCTGTGAGATCCTATGAAGAATATGAGATTGGGCCCCCTAACACACCAAACATTACTGTCAGTACTGTTCCTTCTAATATAACAGATCGCTGGGGGCTGCCAAAGTGTGTAGGCCACTAAAATGATCCTCCTTAGCGGCACCCCTGTTTACCTGTTACTAATTGTTACTACAAATTTAGATCCAGATAACATCTTTAGATTGAATTGGAGGACCTTATTGTCTAATGTTATTAAAACTTTTTAGCTAAATGGAAAAATCCTTATAGACACTTCACAATCTAGTAAAAAGCCTTTTCGGATGTATGGTTGAAAGATTTAGAGTATTTCAGAAACATATATGGATGTGACATTCAGGTTGTATAGTGTAATAGTGTAATAGTGTAATTAATTCATCTATTAATCTTCTATACCCGCTTATTCCCGGGTCTTTCTGGGGTCACGTGGGTCTGCTGTAGCCTATCCCAGCGCACATAGAGCAAGAGGCAGGGGGTACACAGATCACCAGTCCATCGCAGGGCATAGTGTAATTAATAAAAAATAAAAATACAAGAATTAGAATAATTATTACCATTAACAGTAACAGCTCCTAATGTAGAATGATATTTGCTGATTTCAACTGGAAGGCCAAGACAAGTTGGTTGAACAAATCTGGTTTCAAACATAAGGAATGATTTGGTCCAATGCCATGATATTCCCTTTTGTAGCTCTTGGATGAGATTCCACAGGGTATTTTCTTTATTTGCAGTAAGACTCACAGACTTAAAAAGGGAAAATGTTTTACATAAAAATTCTCACATAAGCAAGGCAAACCAATGCTGTTTATTATTTCAATAAATAAAAACTTTTTTGCCTACCTTAATAAACTTTTGAACAACATCTTGATTTAAATCAAAAAATGAAACCTCTTGCCCCAGAAATCTCAAAAATCCTGATAAAAGGGGTTTATTTTGGGGGCGGGACTGCCATTCTGAAAGCTTTAAATGGTAATAAAGAAACTACTCAATTTAGTCCAAAAAAATAATTGAGAAACATTTTAGAAAGAGACTAAACTAATTTACTTACAATTTTCATAATAGCTGTAAAATCATTAACTCCAAAATCCTTGTGCATACCTAGTCTATCTATAAATAACTCTTTCAGACCCTCTGAACGAACACCAAGCTGTGGATTTAAGGCTATAACGTCAGCACAATCATGATAATATAATAGAGAATGGCTAGTTAAATGACACAGAAATATGGAACCTCAATTACATCAAGTGTTGGAAACATTCTTCCAATAAAGTAAAGCTTTCCAAGCGATATGATTTCTGTGGGAATGGCACTTGAACCACTTTTCAGCAAATACAGCACCCTGGATGTGCCAGACAGAAGTTCATCTAAAAAGGGGAAACATTTCTTTATAAACGCTCTATACTTTATGCTCATAAAAAGATCAAGATCACGTTGACTAGAAACGTGTTCAGTAGCCCGGTCGGAAATTGCACACTTCCATACAATAAAGTAGGCGACATGTGAGAAAAGTAGTATATCCAAATTCTTTTTATGCAAATGGAGGTACGCAAGAAATTCTTGTATGATATACTACTCTTGCCTTGATTTAAAAGTATAAATATAATTGGCACTTTACTATCCCATGAGGCTATGGTAACATTATCCAATTTAATTTGCACTGTCAAGTGTTCACTGTCAAGTTTCTTATCAAGGTAGTTATAGTATGTCTGAGCTTCATTCATGTAACCACACTAAAAGAAATGTACTTTTTTGACAGGCAAAAGTATGCACTAAATTATATGATTTTGGACAAAGACAAACTCATTTTTATAAAGTATTTTCCAGTCAGAGCTATTATGTAATAGAAATGTTCTGACTATTTGCATTTAGGAATTTAACATTATTTTGGTGTAACAAGGATAAAAAAATTAATAAAAAGGTTTGGGTTTTGGCATAAACTTTAGAGATGTTTAGAGGTTTAGAGATGAGATAATTGTAAGTTGTTTTGAATAAGGACATGAGTCAGATGAGTATAATTGTGATTTCGATTAAAGTATGTGTAGCTTCTAATTTCAAGTTAACCTACTATAACCATGTTAATTCTGTGGAAAAGGAAAATTAATGATTAATCCGTCTTACCTTCAAAATAGTCAAAACGTAGCACCTTACTCAACGGATAACCTAGCTGACCGAGCTTCTGAGAAAGCATTTTTACTGCAATATTACAAATAGTCGAGCTATGAGGAAAGCAGTTACAAAAAATACATATTTAGAAACTGTTTTTAAAATCTAAATGCTAAAGATATTGACATTGTCAATAAACTCAATACTATGTATAATGCTCTTACAGGTAACGATCTTCTGGAACGCGTGACCTCGCAAAGCCTTGGAGTTGAGAGTAAACAAAGCTCGCGACATGGTGGTCTGTCTCCTGGAGCAGAAGCTCAGTCAATGTGGATATCAGCGCCAGAGATGGCTTTGTCTCCAGTAAGATCATAGAAGCTAACATTCTGATTTCACCAGCAACAGACTTTTCTGCAATTATTGCTAGGGCAATATCCTGCACCTGAATAAGAGAATATCAAATTGCAAGCTTCTCATATTGGCTATCCTTGGATATTATTCATCTATTGGTTAATTATTACATGATAGAGATAATCTATCTATCTGTCCATCCATCCATCTATCCATCCATTTTTCCAAGTCAGGGAAAAAACACAAAAAACAAGGAAAACTAAATGGTGATGGTAAACCGTGGCCAGAATTAAACTCTGCTGCACTATGGCAACAATGTGTATTTATTTTTGTTCATTAGAATTCCTACTCTTGTTGACATGATGTAAAATAAAGTTTTCAATACTTATAGCTTTAAAGCTTCTTAACCGGTGGCATTTCTTACATTTTTAAATGTGGCAATTCTTACATTATGTGGCTCTCTGATGGCAAGGTGTCGAAGGGACTGCACAGCCACACTTTGAACCCTCATAGAGAGGCTATTAGCTTTGATAGAGAATCCAGGAAGGAACTTCATTATAGTCTTAAGGCTTAATGGATGTCCAGCATTTCCTAGGGCTTTCAGAGCAATAACCATGTCTTCATCAATACCTTTCGTGAGTCCATTAATGGCCATATCGAGCAGCGGCTACAAAATAACAATCACAGCGAACATAATTAACGCATGCCAGCAGACAATCTGATAAAACTCTTTATAGAGTATTTAATGACAAACCTGCACTGCAACAACTGGGCACGGATTTACATGATCACACACTCTGTATACCAGAGAGCCATAAGAAAGGAGCATTGTGTTCCAAAGCAGAACATGGGACTTACTAAACGGGATGGTCAAAAATTCCTGTAGGAAATGTTAAACATGACAAAATGTTAGCCAACACTATATTTTTATACCATACAGTATATCTGACATGACCAACAGCATCTAGTCACTACCTTTGCCATTTCTACTAATTCCAATTCGGCATGTAGATGGTTAAATGCCACAAAAATTGCCTGCGCAGCCTCATTTGTAGAAATGTCTTCAGTTTTGAATCTGTTGTTAAGGAATTTTACTATTCTTTCATCTGTCACCTCAACAACGGTATCCAGAAACCAGCGCCTAATTACAATCATGAGAATGTCAAGAACAGAGTGAAAAAAAGGAAATGTTGAAATCATTTAACGGACTTGTTTATTAAAACACAAAAATAATTTTAAAAAACGCTGTAGATTGTTATTGAAAAGATTTGAAAATGAGCTAGTGTATCTCGTCTTTAGGGGCAAATTAAAGTAAAATTATTAGCTTCTGGCAAAATACTGATACATCTTAATAATCCATTTCATTTGGGTGTTGTTGTTGACTTTTGTTGTTAATTTGTTATTGAGCCCCCAATTTAACATACCTGCCCCCCATGCATTAAATACCTGTGTTCATCATTTCCTGATAGCTGTTTCCACAAAAGCTCCAGATCATCATAACTAGCCACACGAAGCAGTTGAATTAGCTCAAGAACATCAGCAGTGGTAGCAGTGTTCAGTTGGTTGTTGTGAGCTCGAGCCAATTGTTTAATTAGGTTTGCAATCTGTGAAAAATATAATGAGTCAAAAAAGCTGCAAAGATTTTTTTCTCTAGAACTTTAAGTCTGCTTTTCAAGATGTACCGTAGGAGCTGGGTTTGTTAGACTAATCATCAGCATTGGCATTGGCCCTAAATCTTTGTCTGCCTTGTAGATGAGATTTCCTCTGCTTTGCACCTGGCCTGTCACAGGTTTGCCAGTGATGTCTGCCTGTTGGAGTAGCTGAATGTTCCAGCTGTGTCAGGGATTAACACAATATGCTGATGTTGCATTTTTATTTTAAATTTTTTTACAACCATGTTAAGCATTCAGAGCTACAAGACAAAATTACACAGTTAAAGAATGTTACAAGATATTTGACTAATTTGTTTAGTTTTTGCGAAGGTATTACAGTATTTGTTGCACTCACACTAACTGCATGAATAGGCAAGTATGTCTCCTTATATTAGCTAAAGTCATGCATGTCAAGAAATAAATGGATGAAAATCTGAACGTTTTCTTGTACATATGCAATAAAAATAACCCTGATCTGGCCTTAATGTTTTGTGCATGATATGGCCGTAAATGTTTACAAAAAAATTTTGTAACACCTGCTAATCAGTATGGGTTACATTTACTTTGTTAAATTTCCTTGAGAGGCTTTAGGGAAAAAAATTACTTTTAAGACAGGTTTAAAAATTTCCCTATTTATTTATGGCAAAAAATTTATTTTTTAATTTAACAGTGTTGCTTCGATATGCTTAAATGTTAAGTATACACGTGTAGTTTTAATAATTATACTCGTAATCGGCTCAGTTTGACCTAAAATAAAAATGACCTAAGGAGCAGGCATGTCAGTGGAAACAGACCACTGATGGGCACACATGCAATTAGTGTTTCACTCAGACGAGTGAAAATAAACAGTTAAACAACTACAATGTAAAAACATCACCGTAAATTACTATACAATCTGCACATTGTCTTATTTTTTGGGTTTTTTTGTGCATATTTATTAGTATTTTTATTGGATTTAGGAGTCTCTCCTTATTTAATCCAATCCAAAGTAACTAATAACTCACTATTTAAGTTGTCCTATCATTCAATACTTAATTACTCTTAATCTAGTAACTTTTAACTTTACTACTTGTTATTTTACTTTAGTTACTTGAGTAACTAATTCATCAAGTAAGAGTAAAAGTAATATTGTTAAAAGTTTTGTATTGTTAAAAGTACAAGATTTGTACTTGTATTTTGGCTTCGCTACTTGCCTCTGTTAATATACATTTGATACAGTATGCAAAAAACTTACATGGCTTTCAGTTTAGAGTTGCCACTTTTTACATTTACAGGAGAAAAGAATTGCCTTTCATGTGCAGAAGCCTTTATAATAAGACCACCATTTTCCCCAGACTTCACAGTATATGCATATTTCACAGTATTTACCACGTTTTCTCCTCTCTGTAACAAACCATAAATTAAGTGAATGTTCATGCATTCACAGAAGACGTTCATGGTTTATTCTGTAAAATTTGCTTCACACACCTCTCTAGTGATTCTACTTTCCGGAGCAAGTGCCAATCCTTGATATATTTCTGCTTTTTGATGACAGTTTTTGATGTCAATGTTTTGAGTCACATATAATTCTTTAGCTGCAGCATTTTCTTCAACAACATAAACACTGTGACAGACACCATGAATTCCTACCTGAAAAAAATTAAACGTGTGTTATTGTATAATATAAAAAAATTTGTAACTCTATGGCATTAAGGAAGGTGTAAGGTGTTATACCTCATCCAGCTCATAAATCTGCTGTGTGGTTTTGACTGTAACATGCAGGAACTTTAGAATACCTCGCACTATGTTTACAATCATGTTGGGGACATCAGGTGATGTTTTGATATCGGTAACTTGTCCTTTAGTGTACTCAAAAGTAAACGGTTTGGTAAGTACATCTGCCAACCGTTTAGTTAGAGTTGGTGAGACTTTAAATGAACCCTCCCCTGGAATGCCATTAAACTCTTCAAATGATACATCACTGATCTGTATTGTTGAAAAGAGTTATTTACCAAAGTCAACTACGATAACAATATCAAGAGGAAATACAATAAATGATTCTTGATGGTATTATTCTATTTGAATACAAACTTTGCTCATTCTGAATGTACAATAATTGCTTATCAAATTAATGCAAATGAATAATAATATTATTAAAGCTAAATTTAAAGTACAATAAAGGATTTATATCAATAAATTGTAGATAATTTTACATATAGGATTTGACCTGAAAAAGAAAGGTTTTGACTGCTACTCCAGTGATTTTAAAATTGCACTGTAGTTTTACTCCAGATTCAGCCAAGCCTGGTGTATCACGCCCAATTTTCACCACTCCTTCATATTTATATTCATATGTCTTTTGAGGGTTTAGGGTAGGCTCTGAAATAATTGCAAACAGAGAATATAAAAGCAAAAACAAACTACATTACATAAAATCTGTCAATTCGTTTCAAATTAATATTCAGGAGTGATGTTACATTCAAATGGCAAATTATTTTGCCTCTGTTATGTGCCCCACCTTCAGCCCCTCTGATCTTAGCATCTTTTTATAGGTAGCCATAAAGTACAATACAGTGTGAATAATGATACAAAAATGATACCTTACCCAAATGAGGCAAAGGACAATATGGGTAGTTTTGATCGCTAATGCACTTTCAGCATATACTACATAAATATATAAAAGTGTTGTTTTCCAGAAAGTATTTACTCAACCTGGAAAGAGCTTATCTTCAATTATATCTGTCTATTAATTTCAAGGTCACATGTGACAATGTTGTAAAAATACCTGTTTCCAGTTTGGGATCTAGCTTACTACAACCCAGGCTGTGGAATTTTGGCTTCTTTTTTGGAATTTTTGCATTTCTAATTGTGCAATCAACTACCTGCATAGTTAGCAGCCAATAATAACCTTGCTACATACCAGAAACCACAGCATTTGAAAATTTATTTCAAAAGATACTTATGCCATTCTCATTTAATTTCATTTTTATTTACAGCATTGGCAGATGCCGTTATCCACAGCAACCTTTATTTGTTTTTATTCAACTGAACAATTGGTGATTAAGGATCTTTCTGGCAATTAAAATTAGGTTTTCATCAATTAAAAAAATGTAAATTATAAACAACATTGATGTGAGCATGTTTCAGAGTAATTCAAGTAGAATCCATTTAGGAAGAAGGAATCCTAATCATCCAAATCTTTTGAAAAAAAATCAATGTATTAAACAGTTAGAGTGAAAACTGGGAATAATACTAAGATCGTTGTTTCATATTATGCTTATTTTTGGGGCTTTTTATTAATTATTGTCATAGCAATATTATAACAGTCATAGAACAGCTGTCTGTGTAGGTGTGGCTAAACAAAAGGTTAAAAAGTAGCTAGACCACCTGGCTGTATGTAGAAAGCAGGACTGTACAAGGCCAGCCCATCCACCCTCATTACAATAACAATAATAACCATAATAATAATCGAAGAACATTTTAATGATAACAATGCTACCACTACTTCCACCAAAACAAAAATAAACAAAAATAATAAAACTAAACATAATAACAACAAAAAATTACTTACCATAGTTTGTACTCTCACATGCTGATAAAACAAATAGAAGGCTCTTTAAAATCACAGTTTAAAAATGGGCCACATAAAATAATACAATATCTTGTTACACATGTAAGAAATTGTCCTATAAAAAGTTTTTTAAAAATACAACTTATGGCAGATATATGCAGGTAATTTATGTTTATATAATTCTTACCAATGAAAGATACAAAGAGACAGAAAAGAAGCTGCTGCATGATGACCCCCATGAGTGAAATCATCACCTAAGTTAAGCCTAAGTTTTTATATGGTCAATGATACTCCACCTCCTCTCTTTCCTATCTGCTTAGGATTAGAATTATGTGCTGAAATGTGGCATTATGATATTTATATTATATCAGATACAAAGGTGGACATATTACAACTTGGAAATGAACTTGGAGGAAACCAATAATTAAAAAGATAATCTAAAATAATAAACTAGTAAAAATAGCTACACATCAACTTTCTGAAACTGTAAAAAAGGGGAAAAATGGACAAAGATGTGAGTCCACAATGACGATGACAATGTCACAGAGTCCTGTAAATAAACCTTTGGCTTGAAAAATCAAACTTTTTTCCTTTCTCTCCATCTCTCTCTCTCTCTTTCATATAGTAACTGTTTGTATTAGCTTAATATTTTGAAGTATAAATACCTATCCTTGCTGTGCACATGTAACCATAGCTGAGCATCCAGAGTAGGGATTAATGCTGTCCACTTTACTTTATACATGTTAGGAATATGCACCGACATGAGTTGCACATGCCTTTTTATTTATTATTGCATGTGATATTTATTTCTTTGGTACAACTGAGCGATTTTGCTCACATGCTTTAGTAATTTTTCTGGAAATTACCTTATTGTAAACATTCTATAACTGTAAAATCAAAGCAAAGACTAGGCATCAGTGAATATTTTTTTAACAGCTTATTTTAATAAGAAAAGACCAACAAATTTAACACATATCATTAAACATCAGATTAAAATTCAGACAGGTTAATACATTTTTATAAAAAAAAGATCTATTCTGCATTATGTTTTTGTTTTGTGCAATAATGAAGGGTCGATGACACCTTGGACAGGTTGCCGGTCGATCGAGAGCCACATATAGTTGAACAACCACACATGCTCACTCTCACTTATATGGGCAATTTAGAGTCACCAGTCAACCAATCTACATGTTTTTAGACTGTGGGAGGGAACCGGAGTACCACAGAAAACCCATGCAAAGAAACTCCACACAGAAAGACCCCGTGCCCGGGAATCACCGTCGCCTCACAACAAGAAGGTCCTGGGTTTGAATCCCGGGCTTGGGGTCTT
>JAOTQW010000004.1:10601642-10623355 GCA_026260075.1 Sisor rabdophorus | reverse complement strand
ACTGGCGATCTGTCCAGGGTGTACCCCCTGCCTCTCGCCCTATGTGCACTGGGATTCATTCATTCATTCATTTTACTACACTATAACGTTACTTTACTTGTTGACATTTCACAAACTCACATTGGCACGGCCAGAGGACATTAGGATGGCAAAGTGTGTCAGGTGATTACATGAGCAGGTTGTGTGGGTCTTGTTGACATGAGAACGATTACAGCCCTCGATAGACCAGTGACCTTTCATGTTGCTCAGCGAATATTCCCAGAAAGAACATTTGCTTTCGTCTATATCAGGTTCTATAAGCTTTTAAAACAAAGTCACTGGATTAAATTTTTCAAATAATAATATTATATGATATAGTACAGGTTGGGACAATAGAGTACATACTAAATATATTTTTTATTGAAAATGAGCTAGTACCTCTTTGTGTTTCAGAGTAAAGGTCACACGATCTAAGGGGAATGTTTTTGCTGGACTTATGGCAGCAGCTATTACTGGAGAATTTACTACTATTTCTCCTGCCTCTGCATATCGGCTGTAGTCGTTTACTCCGGGATCCGAACTGGGCTTCATCAGGGGCCCAATGCTGTCATAATGCAGGAATATAAAAGAGACACTACCTAGTGCACAAAATATCATATCACATACAGATGTCTGTTATCATATGTACACTGATTTAAACTCCATTTATAAACAGTCTTAAAGAGTGTGAATTCTTACTATTTGTATTTTCAACCTTCATATATTTAGGATGGAGTGAAATGAAGTCTTGGCCTATTGATACCGAGATGCCAGAGTTCAGTTTTTTCTTGGGGTCAAATCTGTAGAGTTTCATTTCTAAAAAAAACATGCATGATAATATAATCAGCAGCAAACACTTGCTTGGCAGATAATTAGCCATAGGAAGATTGAGGTATAAAAGAAATGACCTTATTTTTTATGCTCCCTAAATACGTGCATAAGAGCTAATTAGTGTAACACTGGTTCGCAGGTGTAAAAAGATTTTTTAAACTTGAATGTTACCTCGAAAGGGCATGGAATAGCTAGTTTGAATCTCCAGAATCTTCAATTTAAAAATCCAAAAAACAGCAGAAATATGAGCTGTAAGATATGTACAATGCCGCACCGCCTGGCGGTGTTCAATGCGCAGGTTTGGCACTAGCTGTTGTCACTGCTTGGTGTGATGCTTCCTCTCAATATTCCACTTTGAATATGAGTTCCTAATGGCCCATAGTCATGTCCGAGCACTCCGTTTTCCTCCCTCAGTCCAAAAACATGTAACATTAGGTTGATTGGTGCCTATAGATTGGTGCCTATTGGTAAAAACATTAGGTTGATTGCTGCCTATAGAAGTGAATGTGAGTGTGTGATTGTCTGTACGTGGCCCTGCGATGGAATGGCGACCTGTCCAGGGTGTACCTCCTACCTCTCACCCTATGTGCGCTGGGAAAGGCTCCAGCAAATCTCTGTGACCCCAAATTCAGGAATAGGCGGTTATAGAAGGAATAAATGAATAATCATTTTCTATCATCAATAATCATTTTTTTAAACCTTGCTTTTTTGTGGTTCATTAATGATATGAAAATAATCACACTTTTTTTTCCTAGCTCCTAGAAAATATAGGGCGAAAGGCAGGTCACCAGTCCATCACAGGGCCACACATAGATTAGCACCACACACACACTTTAGAAATTTAAAATCACTAATCAACTTGATGCACATGTTTTTGGACTGTGGGAGGTAACTGGAGTACCGGGAGAAAACGCACACAAACGCAGGGAGAACATGCTAACTCCTCACAGAAAGACCTGGGAATCCAACCGATTCCATTCTTGCTATAATGCAAACATGATAACCACTATGCCACGTGCCACCTTTCTAATTCTTATTCTAATTCTAACTAGCTTGATTAGGAATGGCTTTAATATCATATAGCTAACAAAATTGAACAGTAAAACAGCCAACCAGCCATAACATATATTATTTATCATATAAATAACTTGAAAACTTAACTGACAACATAAATACATTTCCAGGTAGCTATCAACTGTAGCTTAGCTAATATTTATCTTTTCCTTTCCTTCCTTATAGTCTTTTTTGATGCAATTCCGGCCTATACATTTAAATCTCTTTTTTTTTCCTGTTTGTTGTTTGTCCTTTACTTTAAGCTTGTGTACTGCCAGTTGATTTTTTTACAAAGATCAAATTGTTTTAATGCGTGCCTTACCTACATCAGCTGTTTTGATTTCCACTTTAGCTGAATGTTTGTAGGTTTCAGAAAGTTTCAGTGCACCCTGCTCTGCTGTATGTAGTAACTTAGTTAAGTAATGATCTTTGATGTCTTTATTCATTCTGTTCCATGATTCATTTTCCTCCTTTTCCACCAGATTATTAACACTTGCAACCAAATTCTACAAAAAAGAAACATTTTACAGTTACCGCTCAACCTTTACACTTAATTTAGATTTTACACTATATGAACAAAAGTATCGGGGCACCTGACCATTACATCTATATAAAGCTTTTGTAAATATAAAGCTTTCTGGATTAAGTCTTACTTTATTTTTTAAAGTTTCAATGCTTACACAAGGCTTGACATCAGATTGTGATGCATGAGAGGATTTGCTCATTCGACCCTTATATTATTGCTGAGATCAGGCACTAATGTTGAGAAAGGAGGTTGGAGTCTGTGTTCCAGTTTATCTAAAAGGTGTTTAGTAGGGGTTAAGGTCACGGCGCTGGACATTTACAGCATTTAGGTCTCATCCAGAGCAACGTACAAAAAACATTTTACAGTTACCGTCCGACCTTTACACTTTATTTAGATTTTACACTATATGAACAAAAGTATCGGGACACCTGACCATTACATCTATATAAAGTGTGTTCACTCTGCCCATAACAGACCATTTTTTATAATGCACAGATATAGTCATTGTTTGGATCCATGGGTTTAAGTGGGGGAATGTAATGCTACATAAAGGCATTTCACTGTGCTTTGTGGCAAAACTTGTAGGAATAATTTTCTGGTCAGAATCATGTCTAGAATCATTTCTCTATAGTATATAAACATAGTATAAAATTGTTATTGTTATTAGAGTTAGTGATTTAAGTAAGAACTTGCGCAATTTTAACACAAGACAGTTTAACATGTAAATATTACCCTGATTGTGGCTTTCATTTCACCGTCTGTCTGAGTTTTATTTGCAAACTTTAACACAGACGCTTCCACAGCATCAACGTAAGAGATTATTGTGACTGGAGCAAGGTCACCTGATGTTTGCTTTTTTATCTCCTCCATTTGCTGCTGTGGATCTGGCAGGTTAATGATCTACAAAAATGAGAGATTAAAAGGCTTAAAAACACCATTGGACAGCTTGATCAACCATCCGAAACAGCATTTACTCTAAATTACAGAAACTGTATATGTTTGCTTCACTGACTGCCTCTGATGTCTAATCACACTTATACAATAAGAGCAAGGGCAACTGTTGGATTTTATTACTACATTGAAGAAGAACTCCACTTAAAATGCAAATTGAACCACATGTTTTTGTTTTTTTTTACTTGACCGGGGCACAACAGCAGACAGGATGACATGAATTCTAAGTTCATGGTCGATCTCGTCTGGCAACCTTGTATATATGCTTACAAAAGCATGACTATGTTTAATTGCCTGATTAATATATATTTAACCTCTTTAAATTTTCAATATATAACTATAATAAGACTATAACAGTATGTTGTTACAAGACAATTTATATAGCAATAATCTTCTTATTAACAATATCAAGAAAGAAAATGTAACTCTTCTTTTATAGGTATAACTTGTTTAGTAAAAAAAAACGACTACAATGCAGTACACACACACATACACACACACGCACACAAATACACACACACACAAATACATGCATGCATGCACGCACACACAAACAGAGCTAGTTAAAATACTTCTATTTTGCATAATTTTATAATATTTTATAACTTTAAAATTTCATGTTGTTAACCAAGTTAGAAATATTTATGAATCCCTGAATTTCTTATTATTTTAATATTCTCCCTTTTGTTTTAATGACAGCACATTTGAGCTTTGCATAGACTCCACTACTTTGTAAATATGATGAATTACAAATAACTCTGTGGAATATAGACTAAAGTAATGGCATGGATATTATTTTCAGATAAGATATCCTCACATCAGCAAATAAAATAATGATTTTTCTCCTTTAGTACTCAGTACTATAAAGAAAAATGCAAGCGGTTATGAAGAACTTTCATATTGTCATGGAACGATTGATTATTCTGAGTGCAGAGGAAATGATTTTAGGAAAAAACAAAGTATGAAACAAATTAGATTAGACCTAATCAAGATTTAACTGTGCTGATTTGCTGGTATCGTCTCAATTGTGCCACCAGAGAGCACCGTTCTCCCTCAAACACAAATCTTTGAAACATTTAGAGGGTTCACGCAGGATTCACTATCGTACACTGGCTGATAAATAAATCCTTATTACCTCACTTCTTCCTGGATAAACAAGGTCAGTTTTCCGGATAGCATGTGATATCAATGACTGTACTGTTTCTCGAACAATAATTTCTTATGCACAACATGACCCCCAGGTTGAAAAAAATGCCACTGGCAGCAAGGTGGCTAAAAACTATTTTATCTATATGGATCTTTTGTATGTTTTCACTTAAACACACACACACACACACAAACACACACACACGCACAAATACATGTTATTTTGTTCTCAATTTGTGTTTTTTAAATGCTTTAAAATAAATATTTTTTAAAAGTTTTAAGTATTGTTTTGATGTTTTAAGATATACTTACATTTTCAATTGTGGTTTTAACAGTCATTTTTACACATCCCATGTCCTGATGGCAGTCCTTTCTTGGATCCTCTGGTAAATAAATACATTTTGGAACATTTAATTATTCCTACATTCACGCACCTGTCCATCCATGTAACCATCTATCTATTCATTCATTTAACCAACTATCCATTCATACATTCAACCATTCATACTTATCCAATACAGGTGTCTTTTTCTGGTGAAGGTAGGGGACACCCCAGACAAAGTGCTAACACTATACATAATCTCTCAAACACACATTTAAATATCCACTTACACACTATGGACTATTTACATTTACATTTAGAACTACTTAAATGTATTTCATTTACACACTTGAACAGTTGGAGGTTAAGGTCAGGGACCCAGCGGTAGTAGCTTGGTAGTGCTGGGAGTTACCTCTATTACTAAGCTATGACCTCCCATTGAGCTACCACAGTTAGGAACCCATTGGATTAAATTATGACAGGAAATCAGACCTTTATGAAAGGATGTTAATAAATGCTGAAGTCACCTTTGCATTCAGTCTTGCTATCTGGCAAAAACCAGTTTCTTCCTGCTGATGTTGTATAATATCTTTGGCATGAGCAGTAAAAAGAACCATTGGTGTTGTGACATTTGGTGAAAGGTCCACACTTCTCATCATCTGCACACTCATCAATATCTACAAGACACAGCAGTAACAGTTGATGAAGCACGAACAATCTCATGGGCCTTATTTAGAGTTCTGTGCATGGTAATACTGAAATAATGCATCATCAGATTTTGCACTTTGTTATTTAAACCTCAGGCATATCAGAGACAGTTGCAGAAGTGTGTCTTAGTTATGTATGATTTGGGATTTGAATCCAAAAGCCCATTTTTTCTTTCACAATATTGGTAAAAAGCTGTGTTAAAGTTGGCCATTTAATTTAAGCAAATTTTATGCTTAGCAATGTAAACAGACTAAGTAGACTTTAGTAATTGCCTACAGAAGGCAATTAGTCATTTTATTCTGTATAAGAAATATTAGAGGACATTTTAAAAAGTATGTATGTAGTAAATAATGAAAAATTTATAATGAGCCAAAAAACTAATTTGTAGTGAATAAATATACTAAAATATGATTCAATTAAATTTTTAATCGAATGCCAATCCTTTTAATATTCTATTAGATTTCGTACTGAAGGCAAGGAACTGAAATAACAATAGATTATTAAAATACAAAAAGATTTAATCCAGGTTATGCATTCAATATTAGGAACTTAAAATCATTACACTCATGTTTTAAGGCCATAGACCAAACACAATAAAGAAACCCTGTCCCTAAGGCTCTAATTTAATAATAATCTGCCAACCTACACCGCTACACAAAAGTCTTAATTTGATTAATTAGCTGAATTAACTGATCACACAGTCAGTTTACCTGAATACAAATAACAGCTCTAATTATAAGGGAAATCTTTGTTTGAAAATACCAGTTTACTAGTTAGTCACCAGTTTTCAATAAAACTCTGTGTGAACATGTATAAAACTCCTACCTCAACATCAAAACTCTGCAAAATAACAGCACATCATTTAAGAATTAGAACATTTACAACAAAGTTTTAGATTGCTAAAAAGTCTGATGAATAGGAGAAAGTTGGGCCCCGAGATATTTGTTTTATTAGTAGTAATAAAACAAATATCTCTCAATGTAATATTTTTTTATTATCAGTTAATAAACGACACTGTTTTGGTGTCAGCCAACATTTGATCTTTTTGGTATCAATAGGCTATAATATAAACACTTGCATAGCATAGTACTCATTGTACCTACTGTATATGTTGTCACACATTTGGAAAATTAGTTATTCTTATGAGTATTACAGCTCACCTATACAGTGTGTTCCATCATTAGTTTGAAAATTGTGAATCCCTGTTGACACATATCCAGACACACAGGTACACTTATAGCTTCCTACTGTGTTTGTGCAGTTGGCATTATCCCCACAGATTCTAGTGACGTTCGCACACTCATCCTCATCTATGAATAGAAAATTATAAAAAGAGTGTTAGCAGTTATTTTTGGTCTATGCACACCTGCACATTTATTTGGTTCCTTAATTAATCATTTTCAGAGTAAAAATGTAAACAAAGTTCATTAATTTATAGTTTTGCTTGTACCTGGCTTTTGCTTTCAAAAAAGCAGTTAAAGTGTTTGTATTACTTTTTAGTTTTTGTGGTCCATTATTGACGTTTGTACCTACTATTAAAGTAAATGTCAGTAAACAAATACAACAAACAAATACCAAAAAAACCTGGAAAGGTTCCACACGGTCTGTCAAACCTAACAATTTTTGAAATGTGATATTTAAACTTTTAATCCTACAATCTCCTTCAGAATTTTTAAATTCTTTCCAGATCAAAAATGCTTCATAAATGTTTTTCTTTTTATAAAACCAGCTAAATAATACATTTATAGTTATAACAGTTTAAAAATGTTGAAATTATTCTAAAATTAAAAATCAAATTTTTTTTATAATTCATTTCAAGGACAAAATGAAATATATACACATTCATAAAACAAATGAATTTACTTACCTACGCACTGTCTGATCCCATCTCCAATAAAACCACGAGTGCAAAGACACTTATCAATATCACAAGTTGCATTTTGGTGACATGATTTGCAAATTTCTGAAAATTTGCATGGACCCAACACACTTGAAAGCCAGGCTTTTTAAAGGAAAAAAAAATCCCAAATAGAAAGTACAGAAAGTAATTACTAACAGATTGTAGAAATGTGTGAGGTAAAAGTTGTCAACTCAAGAGTTTTTGTAAAAAGTGTCCTACCTGCCAAAAGTAACAGTTTCATTGATCTGTTGAAAAAGAACTCCATTTGCACCTCGAGACTGGTTCACTTTTTACCAAAGGCACTGTGTGACTGTGTGACATGCATCATTTCCTTTCATCAGTTTCCTGTTTCTCCAAACCTGACCCTTCCTGTCCTAGTCCTCAGTCAGCTCCTGCAAACAACGTAAAGGGACACTGCTGTAATAAAAAATCAAGGCCGAAGGGGGTTGGATGCAGTCACTTTTATAGATATATTGTTTTGCAGTTTTTCTTATTACCTAGACTGGGAAGCAACTGAACTAGAATGAAACAAAAATGATGCAACAAAGAATTCTGTCTTTTATTCATGCATGGAACCAAAAGCAGAGGGAAAATGATGAAGCAAGAAGTCTAACAAGACGAATATCAAATGATAGTTGTTGGAAAGGTTCAGGGTGGAGCGGGATCAGCCGAAAGACAGGAAGTAGAAGCCAGACCAAAATTAAAAACAATGAAAAAAAAGTTTACATCAACAAGTGACGTGGCCAAACTCCTATGTAAAACATCCGCGTTATTTGATTTAATTTGCAATGATCATATTAAGGCCTAATTAAAAAAAAAAACCAGAGCATAACCATGGTACTGAACATGATCAAGTCTAAACATGATCAGAAGCTAACATTGACAAAGAGAATGGCAGAGGATTGAACACTGGGGAATTAAAAACATATATACATTTGGAAGTCTGAATGCCTGAAATGGACACCGAAGAAGCATCAGCTCTTGAGTTGCACACTGAAAAATGCTCAAGGGTGAGGTAGGCCAGGAGCTGATAAAGCTGACTAAAGCTTATAAAAGCAAAACAGCCTGTAACTGGGGAAAGAGAAGAGGGCTTTGCTTAGTGTAGGTGATTGGCTAAGATTGTTTTCAAAAGAGTAGTCACAACATGGACAGGTGAACAACTCAAAGGATAGACGATGACTGAAACGGCTTAATAATGTAAGGCTATGACTGGGAAAGGTCAGGAAAGTTGGATTGTTAATAATGTTGAGCAAAATCCTAGAGAAGAACAATTTTTGTTGGTATCAATTTACAATTACAGCATCTGGCAGATGTCCTTATCCAGTGTGACTTTCTGGTATCACTCCAACACTTTATCCACTAAGCTGTTTGCAGACTAACATTTCCAGAATTTGGTTTATTCTACATGTTGGTTTAGTCCACCATTTAGACACCATTTTTACATATTGCTAAAACATGATCTTTCTGTCTTTTAATGTCCTGCATGTGGTATTTGCTTGCAGACAACACCCCTGACTAATTTAACCATTTACTACACCAGTGCAGTAATACTGTATAAAATAGTTTATACAGTACTCTGGGAAAGTGGTAGTGCGGTGATGAATATGTTTCTATATGAGTTGTGATAAATGTAAGTTGCTAATTAGAAAAGTTTGATTCGTTATGATGCCATAAATATTCTTAATGGTTAAAAGAGTGGAGATTCCCTTCCTTTTAATATATACAACATTTGGCAGGCACCATTTTCCTTATCGTTTTTCATATAGCTGAAGATTAACAGGTCTTGCTCAAAGTGGCAGCTTGGCAGTAGTACGATAACAGCTCCCAACAACCTTCATGGGTCACCTTGTGAGCTGCCTAATGTCAAGTTAAATGGCATTAGATATGCATGTGCCTGTTGCTTAAGAATGTGTACAGACTGGGGCAGTAAGTGTTCTATTCTAGGGCTGCGAAATATTTTGAGACAACATATAAACAAATAATAACCACATGTAGCCTGAAGTTCTATGTACAACATGCACATGTCACCAAAAAAACCTATAAAAGGATACAAATTGTTTCTATACCAATTTTGGTACAAATATCATTCATTCATTCATTAATTTATTCATTTTCTATACCCGCTTATTCCCAAATCTGGGGACTGCTGGAGCCTATCCTAGCGCACATAGAGCGAGAGGCAGGGGTAGACCTTGGACAGGTCGCTAATCCTTCGCAGAGCCACATGCACACAACCACATGCACTCACATTCACTTCTATGGGCAATTTAGCATCACCCATCAACCTAATGCACATGCTTTTCGACTGTGGGTGGAAACCGGAGTACCTGGAGGAAACCCAGGCAAGCGCGGGTAGAGCATGCAAACTCCGCACAGAATGACCCCAAGCCATGGATTCGAACCCAGGACCTTCTGGTTGTGAGGCGACCATGCTAACCACTACCCCACCCTGCCGCCCCGACACAAATATCAAACACACTTCAAACGCAAGGGACTATGATTGATTAAAAATATATTGCTTATAAGGGCGATGTGGTGGCGTAGGGGTTAGTATGGTTGCCTCAAAACAAGAAGGTCCTGGGTTTGAATCCTGGGCCCTATGTGTGCTGGGATAGGCTCCAGCAGACCCCTGTGACCCCAAGTTTGGGAATAAGTGGTATAGAAAATGAATGAAAGAATGTTGTTTATATAATTTAAAAAGAATCCTATTAGATCCTATGGTGGTGTAGTGGTAAGCAAGGTCGCCAAACAGCAAGAAAGGCTCGGGTTTGATTCCTTGGCAAGGTGTATTTTTTGTGGTTTTTTTTGAGTTTGCATGTTTTCCCTGTGTTTGCGTAGATAGGTACTCGAGTTTCCTGTAGGAAACTCACGCAAGCACAGGGAGAACATGCAAACTCTGCACAGAAAGACCCCATGCCCAGGAATTAAACCCAAGACCTTCTTGTTGTGAGGCGACCGTGCTAACCATTATTACATATTGATTATCTCATTATTTATCATGTTGTCGCACTTTCCATCTTTCTGTGATATCATGCAGTCCTATTCTACTCTAGGTGTATTTAGCTGCTTATGATGCATAAGCAACCATTTATCTTAGTAATTAACTTCTGCTAATATTGTGCTTTACTACTACTACACTACTAATAAAATTAATAATTATAGTACTAATAATGTATCTAATCAACCTTAAATATATAACCCTAAAAACAGTTACTTCTATCGTTTCTATGTGGTGTTAAAGCATAATTGTTTGTAAAAGTGGCCCATTCTGGTGCCAGTCAGGATTTGAATTACAGGATGTGTCAATCAACACAGTGTAAATGTTAAAGCAATAAATGATAAGGGTGTATATTTAACTGCAGGGCATGCAAGAGCCTTATTTCTGAAATAAATGTGTGATTGCAGAAAGCATGAGTAGGCTTCTTTAATATAAAGATTGATACTGAGACCATGATGACATTTTCTCTAACAGTAGAAAAAAACATTGTTTATCTAGAGTTGCTTATAAATAGTTTTTTTAAAACCCTTTTTTAACTTAAAATCCATTTTAAAATATTTTAAAATATAGTAATTACACATGGCGGCACAGTGGTGTAGTGGGTATCACGTTTAGTGATTCTAAATTGTAAATAGCCCGTAGTAGTGAGTGTGAGTTCCTGTTATTGTGTGTGTGGCCCTGCGATGGACTGGCGACCTGTCCAGGGTGTAGCCTGCCTCTTGCCCTATGTGCACTTGGATAGGCTCCAGCAGACCCCGTGACCTTGAAAGCTTGAGAATAAGTGGGTATAGAAGATGAATAAATGAATAATAACACAATCCTTTGTATTTAAAACTAAATAAAAATATTTTTGCAGCCAGTTTGGCTTAGGTTGTAGTTTTTGATATGCATTTCTGTTCATGATGGATTTAAACAGTTCTTCAAGTTACTACTGCAGCAATGGTGAGTTGTGGATCAGCATGCCAGGAAGACCTGGATTCAAGCACCAAGGAAGACCAGAAGACCTGGGTTCAAGCCTCACCACCATCTGCCACTAATGGGTCCTTGAGCAAGACCTGGAAACCCTATTGCTTCAAGGGTGCTGTACCATAGCTGACCCTTTGCTCTGATCCAAACCTTTAGAAGTGAAATATGCAAAGAATAACATTTTACTAAATGTTGTACAGTGTATAATCGTGTATGTGACAAATAAAATGTGGATTTTTTCCCCAATTTTTTTGTTTTTAATAGCTCTAACCAACAGGGCTGGAAAGTATTACTGTGTATATCATTACCCTGGAATAACTGGTCAAACATTCATTCATTCATCTTCTATACCTGGTCATGGGGGTCTGCTGGAGCCTATCCCAGCGCACATAGGGAGAGAGTCAGGGGGTACACCGTGGACAGGTCGCCAATCCATCGCAGGGCAACAGACACACATCCACACACACTTACACTCACTCCTATGGACAAATTATAGTCACCAATCAACCTAATGCACATGTTTTTGGACTGTGGGAGGACACCGGAGTACCTGTAGGAAACTCACGCAAGCACAGGGAGAACATGCTAACTGTGCACAGAAAGACCCAAAGCCCAGGATTCGAACCCAGGACCTTTTTTGTTGTGAGGCGACCGTGCTAACCACTTCACCACCGCGCCGCCACTGGTCAACCATAATATATATATGTTTACCACAACATGTAAATTATTTGGCATCGCTGGGCAAGATCCTGAGAGTTTGTTAAAAAAAGGTGTTTGTTAAAAACATGGTTTTAGGTGTTTACTTATTTATATTTTCATGCTTAATATTTTTTCCCTGTTAGTTTAGTGGTATTTATTTTTCACCTGTGAAAAGATAATAATTGCAGAAAATATATAGTGATAGGGTTTATCCGAACAACTGTAAAGTATAACACAGTAGAATTTATTGGTATAAAAATGCAAATCCAAGTTATTATATTTGTCAAGGCCCATATAAAAGAAAACTCTATTATATAAGTCGAAGTCTGACGTATTTAAGTTATATATTATATCAAATTCTTTTGGATGATTTTCCAGAATAACTACATGTTTACAAAAAAAAATTAAATACTCATACTGAAACATCAGGCCATTTCTCTCTAACCTTACATTAAAATATATGGCATTTGACATATTTTATCCAGAACATAATATAATATCTTACAGAGTGAAGGGTAGTATAAACTTGCATCAGTCAGTAGCCCAACACCTTAATCCACTTGATCTTTAATTAGTAAAAAAATATTGCTGTTTAGAATCTGTCGCAGACTGTTAAAAAAATCCACAGTTTTTAAAATAATTTAACAAGCACCAGGTTCCATGCATCTGTCAAATCACTAAAATCGCATTTCCTTTCGGATGTTTAAAGTGAACCTTATTGGAAAGACTAAATAAATTACTAATACAGTGGTCTGAAAATGTATGATATAAAAATATAAGAAAAACAAAAGAGGAAGTTTTAGAGCAGTGATTAAAGTGTTAGACTGCTGAATGGAAGTATGTGCATTATACCACCAAATTACCAAAACCACCAACACCAACAAATTATCACTGCTGGGCCCCTGAACAAGGCCCTTAACCTCTTGCTTAGTTGTATTAATTCGATTAAAAACGTAGGTTGCTTTGGATAAGAGTGCCAGTTTCCTTAATAGCAGAATCACTCAGGGACTCAGAGAGTGTAGTTTTCAGAAAGAATAAAGTGATATGAAAGCAATATAAGGGGATTATATATGTAATACACTGTGTAACATTGCATCCCAAAAGACCCATTTAGTTTAGCTATATATGCTACAAATCTCAACCAATTATTTTATTATTTTAAGTCTGTAGGGGAGTTTGACAGCATAGTACAGTCATATATAACAAATTGTTTTTAAATATATGGGATGAAAACAGGAATATTTACTCATGGGGGAGAAACATATTGAAAGTGTAATAGAGCTGCTGTGTTAGGTAAAAGCCTGGTAGACAAATAAATATGACATACAGTATAGTGCTCTAAAGCCTCTTAACCTACAGTTTTATTCCTGAGTGGTTTCTGGGAGCAAAATGAAAGCCTGGGAGGGGCAAGCTTCCTCAGGCCTTAGAACAATAAGACGGGAACACTTGATCGCCAGACTTCCTGAAAGTGTATCACACTTCATGCCTGCAGTAATTACACCCTTTTCCTCTAGACTCAAGACTCTACAGTCTCAAGAGTGATTCTAGCAATGTCATGATATATTAAAACCCATAAGATTTTTTTGTAAGTAAATCTTATTACAGTGAGTAAAATTGGCTTGAAAAGGCAGTGTTGTTTGGAGATTTTTTGCTCCCACATGGCAGTACTAGGAATTAAGTGTAAGGTGTAAAAGACAGTGGTGAGAAAAGCTACGTTGTTTGATTTAGAGACAGTGGCACAGAGGAAGAGTTGGCAGTATCACAGCTGTAGATATTAACGTTCTCGCTGAGTGAGTGACGACTGGGGGTTGGACAGGATTAGGAACGTCTAATCAAAATCATGGCTATTTTGGATGTTTTAAGTCAAAAAGTCAGGATTGTGATAGTTTGGAGACATGCAGAGAAAGTATAGTGAAAATAATGCTTGATCAATGTTGGATATGGAGGCAGAAGACAAAGAATAGGGCCAAAGAGGAGGTATATGTTTAAGAGAAGAGGATCTACAGGATATGGCTAGGTAAAATGGTTTGCTGTAGCGTTCTCTGAGGGAATCAAATGAAAAAAAACAGGAAACATTTATTCATTTATCTTCTATACCCGCTTATTCCCAAACTAACAGGGTCACAATATGTACATGTTTTTGGACTGTGGAGGAAAACCAGAGTACCCAGAGTAAACACACGCAAGCATGGGGATTATGCACAGAAAGACCCTTTGTCCGAGAATCGAACCCAAAACCTTCATAGTTTGAGCCAAACTGCTAACTACTACGACACCATGCTGCCCAAAACAACCACTGACTATTTCAGTTTTCAGCTGGATTTATCAGTTGTATCGATTTGCTTGTACTTTGTTTGCACAGATGATGTGAATGTACACTTCTTAATCCATACAATAATATCCGCTACTTTATAAAAACATTGTGGATATCTGAGCAGGACATGGGTGGATGGGTAGCACTGCTGGATTTCATAACCAACTGTTTATCCCCAATCTTTTGAATTATGTTTATGGGTGGATAGTAGTAAGTCTAAAACCGAATTAAGTGAATAAATGTTCATTTAGCAACACTGGAACTAGAAAATAAAGTGACTATGTATGAATAAACATATATGAGATTAAAGACAGTTCAGAGAATAAAAAGCACCAAATCTTGCAGTTATATAGTTTTCGTTCTCTTTTGAGCTTCACACAACATTGAGTGAAATTTCACACGTTGACTATTTCTCTAAAGATTATAGGCTCACTTCATCAGACTTGACCAATTGCTATCAGTATGCGAATGAGCAGTGGGCACAAGCCGTTGTCTAGCGAATATATAAAGCACCCCGGGCAACATTATTCTTTTTCTTTACAGAAAAGCAATTTCCTTAGCAGAGAAGTTTTCTTCGGTAATCAGAAAAAACACCTAAAAAGGAAACTATGGTGTTTTTTGGTGTTTTGTCGGCCTGATATTGGATCAGCAAAGTAGGTCCCCCATATCCTCTGACTGCAGACATCCTTTCTTTGGCCTCAATGAGCACATGTCTGCCAACTTAGCCTTTTCTGTGCTGCTTCAGGATTGGATGGGCATTTAAGCCCACACAATAGGAGAGAACTAATTAAAAAAGAACATCTTTCACTTTCTAAGCCAACTACATAGTTGATAGCAGCAAGAATGCAATCTTCCAGGTTGATGATGATAATGATCCGATTCTCCCATTATTGCCTTATTTTTTTTTACGACGGACACATTCTAATATGCAATATTACAAACATACAATATTACAAAAAAGGCCATGTAATGATTATTCCCAGTTCAGGTTATTGCATGATGGATCTTTCAACAATTGCTTATATGAGTGTGAAATGTTTTCCTCTACCTTCCATTTCAAAGTAGCGTTGGCTGACACTGCTAAAACTTGAGTCATCATAGAAAAAAACAATATCCAAAAGTTAAAATTTTTTTGAAGCTGATGAATTCAACTTTCAACCTGGAATACAAGGCCACTGTAAAATTAGTAATATAAGAACTCTTGATAACCCTTAACTTTCATCCACTAGATAATTCAGAAACTGTCCTCTACAATGAGTACCTTAAAGACCTACTGGATGATGTTGAAGCATACTGTCTTTCTAAAGAAAGCTCTCTTGCTCACGTTGTTAAATAAAGTTTAACAACAAATCATGAATCATGTTTTTCTGCTCCATGGCCATTCTGCTCTGTTACAAGGGCAGAGATTTTCCCATGACCTTATGAACTTATTTTGGCTAAGGCTAAGACATTTCATGGATAACATTTTCATGATGCAAGTGTTAAATCTACAACAATGCTATACTATGCCAAAGCTATATTTTTACATGGCCTACCCTTCAAGTATGCAAAGATCTTCAGTGGCTGATGCCTTTCTTTCTTTACTTTTATCCAACCAGCGAGGTTTTTTGACCTGGCTTGACACAGGCTTTTTTCAAAACTTAACAAGACGATGTACAAGGTAACATTGCAAAAAAGTTGTTCTTTATATTTAAACAAAAAGTGGCATGTCCAAAATTATTCATGCCATTTGCAAACAGTTATGGGGAAATCCAAAGTTCTATCTAAATATTCTGATTCATTGGGAACTGGTGTTTTAATCAACAGGTGTAAAGCTCAACAAGATCCCAAGTCAGAAAGAGGCCTTTAAGGCCGTATGTAAATATTTTATAAGTTCCAAGAATCCAAAAAGTTTCCAAACTTTAAGAATCACCATCAAGTCCATCCTGGTGAACATAAGCTCTGATGGTAAAAGACAGGCCATCGGACACTGCACACCACAGGGTTCCACGAAGGCATTTCAAAGAGGACACCATTTCTTCAGATAAGGCACACAAAAGTTCACTTAGACTAGTAAAATGCATGAAAAGCATAAACAGCATATACAGTAAATCTGGAATAATACGTTTAAAACACATATATGGAGGTGTTATTGTTTAAGTCGGCATCAATATGTTTATGTATTTTAGACATTTGTTTTGAAAAATACATTTAAAATACTCAAATTATAAAATTTATGAAATGTTTGAATAAAATTGTATTTAATGTCAATTTAAAAAACTGTTTATTTCTGCACTGTGCTTGCTTCATTTTAAAGTAAATTACATAACTTAATTTGATTGAAAAATCAAAAATCTTGGTAATGTGTTTGATTTTAACCAAAACCATTATGCACCATTTTACCACTCACACTGAAGAATGCCAAATTCAACGAATGCATGTTGTCTTCCTTCGGTTACATAATTAAGATAAAAATAGTAACATTTCAGTTTTTCCAACCTTTTAGATAGACAGATTTTTTGCAGGTGGTCCTGTTTGCTAGGTAAGGCCCTTGGCATCATTTGACCTTTAACATAATTTGTTTCTCTGCCCCTAAAGGTGAACGCATTAGTTTTCTTGATCGGAGACACCTACATGCACAATTCCTAATCTTTGAATCCTTGAATTTTTGAGATGTTTCGGTAATTCTATTTTCTGCTGCCCTTTTATAGGTCAGGCCAACAGTTGCAGATGCAAGTGCTGAAAATTAGATCAATTTGTGCAATAGATAACAACTTCTTGTACTGTTTTTCTGCCAGGCTAAAAACATTTAACACAATGTGTCCTCCCCCATAAAATGCCTCATTTGTTTTCAGTCAGCTTTAATGAATCTGTACAGCGGAACTCAATTAAGTCCTGGCATTGAAAAAAAGAAAAATGTTAGCAGGGTGGCAGGTTTTAGTTTTGTTTAAAGTTAGATCAATTATAAAAAAAGTGCAATTGTAACTAGGAAATTAGAAAGGTGATGGACTGCATAGAGATTATACTTATGCTAACACTGAGGCTGGTTTGTTGGTTTGTTGGCCGGGCTACATAGGAGCCTTTGGAATCCAGTTCCTAAACATAGGAGCCTTTGGAATCCAGCAGAGAGGCTTTACTTAAACCCCTGTAGCTTCTGTTTTGTTCTATATAACAGTATTTTATATATTTTATATATTTATATATAGGTATACATTTCTGTATTTTTATATAAGCCACTAGCAATGTTGGGCCATATGAGAAGATGATAAGGTTGTGTCCCTTTCCACACCCATTCTGCACTGTTACTACTAATAAAACAGATCTCCGGGGCCCTCCAATATGCATGGGCTCTTGTCCTAACTTTACCCCCTACTGGTGCCCCTGTAGGTTCAGCTTATATTTTGATAGGTTTTCTATCCCTATACAAATCTGCTAACTTCACACTAGCCTTTTTCTAATATCATATTATAACTTGGCGCCCCTCAGTTTGGGAACCACTGCCCTATTCAATATTAGCATTCTGCAATGATTCCAGTGCCTTAGGAGAGCATCCCAAAAAGAATTTGAAGATAATAAGCTTCTAGAGCATCTTTCTGTCTTCTGTTTTTGTTTCATAAAATGAAGCATTTTTATTACCTTACAGATCTATGTGGTGTGGTGCTTTTCTTATCTTTTGCATCACTAGTATTATTAATAGTTAAAACATTATTAGATTACTACTACTCCCTCACTACTAGTGACACACGAAAGAACAAATGTGAATTACTACTAAACTACTAAACTTCAATTATAACTATAAATCTTTTTAGAACATTTATACTTTAAAAACTATTATGTGGCAGTTTTCTAAAATAAATGTTATTTATTTAGTTATTTATTCAATTAGTAATTTATTCATCTTCTAAACCTAGTTTATTCCCTAATTTGGGGTCACAGGTGCCTGCTGGAGTCTATTCCAGTGCACATAGGGCAAGAGGCAGGAGTACAACCTGGACAAGTCACCAGTCCATTGCAGGAACATACATGCACAAATAACCACACACACTTACACTCACTTATATAAGCAATTAAGAATCACAAATCAACCTAATGTGCATGTTTTTGGACTGTGGAAACCGGAGTAAATCCATGGAGCATGGGAAGAACATGAAAACTCGACACAGAAAGACCCCTTGCTCAGAAATCGAACCCAGGACCTTCTTGCTGTGTGAGCACTATGCTAACCACTATGAAACCACACCGCCTATGACTTTGCTCTTTGATAATTCAGCTTCACCTAGGAGTTGTATTTACCTTCTGCCAAGGCCTGAAAGCCAGACAATGGAGAAGTACATAGAGTAAAGCAAAAAAGTCAGCCACCAACTGAGCAAGATCTCCACTTAAAAAGATGAGAGACACCTGTAATTTTTATCATAGGTATACCTCAACTAGAGACAAAATAAAGAAAAATCCAGAAAATCACATTGTCTGGTGCAAATTATGGCAGAAAATAAGTATTAGATCAATAACAAAAGTTCATCTCAATATTATATACCCTTTGTTGGAGTTTGTTGCTGGTATTTTGGCCCATTCCTTCATGCAGATCTCCACTAGAGCTGTGATGTTTTGCGGCTGTCGCTGAGCAACAAAAAATTTCTATGGGGTTGAAATATCGAGACTGGCTAAGCCACTGCAGGACCTTGAAATGCTTCTTACGAAGCCACTCCTTCATTACCAGGGGAGCCTCTTACAGAAGTAGTTACAGGTCTGGGAGAGCCAGAAATCTTGCTTGTTTGTAGGTGAAAAATAAATACTTGTTTTCCCCTATAATTTACAAATAGGTGGCGCGGTGGCGTAGTGGTTAGCACCCTTGCCTCACAACAAGACGGTCCTGGGTTCGAATCACGGGTGTCTTTCTGTGCTGAGTTTGCATGTTCTTCCTGTGCTTGCGTTGGTTTCCTCTGGGTCTACAGGTTTCCTCCCATAGTCCAAAAATATGTGCATTAAATTGATTGGTGATTCTAAATTGTAACATAGGGGCGTGTGATGGAGGGCCCTGTGGGACCTGTGATGATTGGCCTTGCCTTTCGCGCTAATTGCGCTGGGATAGGCTCCAGCTGACCCCTGTGACCATGAGTTTGGAAATAAGCGGGTATAGAAGATGAATGTATTTACAAATAAATTCTTTAAAAATAAGACAATGATTTTTTGGCTTTTTTTTCTAATGTTGTCTCTGGTAGTTAAGGTATACCCATGATAAAAATTAAACTAGCACAATTGGTGGCTAAATAAATGCTTCTTTGCCCCACTGTAGATTACGCTCTAGAATCAATTTTTATTTGGCCATATCCAGCAGCATCTGGAAGATCTGGAAGAACTAGAAGAAGCAGGCTTTTTTACAAAGCTAGATCTATGCAGTTCTTACAATCTCATTCAAATCAGAAAAGGGGACGAGCGGAACAGCATTTATCACCACCAGGGGTCACTATGAGTAACAAGTTATGCCCTATGGACTTACTAATGCTACAGCAGTCTTTCAGTCTTTTATAAAAAAAAAAAGAAAAAATCTTCAAGATCTTCTAAATCAATTTGTTGTTCCCTACATTAATGACAGTCTTATTTATTTATGCATGTTGCTACAGCATGTCCAACATCTACACACTGTTCTAACCCGGCTCAGAAATACCCTCCTTGTTATAGTTAAAAAGTTTAAGTTCCACAGAAACAACACCGTGTTTTGGGGCTATCAAATTACACAGCAAAGGGTAGCGACAAATGATGACAAGCTTCAAGCTGTCAAGCTGAACACTACCATTAAGGAACTACAGTGTTTCCTGGGTTTCTCTCCTGTTACTGCTCTTCTGAAGTCTAAGCCCACTATACTTAAATGGACTGAAAAGGTTCAGAACGCTTTTTTAAACAAATGAAAAAATATACCAAGGCACCTAATCTGTGCCACCCTAATCCTGTGTTTATAGTGGAAGTGGGCATGTTCCAGATGATCACGGATCTGGACAACCTAAAATCCTATTAAAGCACTAAAAAAAATCATGGATAAGCAGCACTGTGACTCTCCTCCTGCTTTTTGTCTGCCTAATAAAACTTATGTGCCTCATTGTCTCTGTTCATAAGTGCTCACATAGGTACAGCCCATAACTCTAGGCACCCAGGGATCAAACGCACTATGGATTTTATTCAAAATGCCTGTTGGTGGCCCAATGTCTGACAAGATGTTTAAAATTTTGTTAAATCTTGTGTTATCTCTGCTCAAGCCAAGACCCTTGATCATTTACCTGAAGGGCTGTTATGACCTCTCCCCATCCCACTAAAAGCCCTCATCTCACTTATCTATAGACTTTGTTACAGACTACTGGGTTCACATCCTTTCAGTGCTTTCTGCGTTACCAACCGCTTAAGTTTTCTTGGTCAGGAGAACCCTCCAATTGCACGCAATGGGGGATTGGTTAAATCGCAGCACCTGGGTGTGGGAAAGTGCCCATATATGTCTGCAAAAAGCAGTCAACAGTGACTGCAGGCAGACTGTCATTGCTGCGCCATACTGAATAAGTGCCCGGTCAACTGGTATAGCTTGCCACTTGTGACAGAGGAATTCTTGGCGCCTAGACTAACGAAGCTGTTCTTAAAGGAAGGGGTTACTTTAATGAACTTTAATGAACAAGAATAAAACCCACAAACTTCTTGCTGTGAGGTAAATGTGCTAACCACTACACTACACTGTTTTGTTGGCTTGTTAGTTCCTGAATTAACCAAATTCTTTGCAAGAAAATTTTAAGCACAGAAAACTAACACTATAATGCCAAACACATGTGATTCCAGTAAAGCTACAAGCGTTTGGCAATAAAGTGTATCTCCTAGTTACAGTCA
This sequence comes from Sisor rabdophorus, assembly GCA_026260075.1. Taxonomy (NCBI): domain Eukaryota; kingdom Metazoa; phylum Chordata; class Actinopteri; order Siluriformes; family Sisoridae; genus Sisor; species Sisor rabdophorus. Next base: position 10,602,080 of record JAOTQW010000004.1, on the reverse strand, counting down.
TCACATTTTAAGCCTTTTAGGCCCACATTTACACTACAGGTCATTATACACAGCAGAAGAAAGTTAAAAACAAAGCAATAATTATTAGACACAGTCAAAAAAGAAGAAATTATTATTCAGTATTTTGCTTTCCACATCATACATAAAAGTTGAAACAATTCTGTTTTTAGGTGGAGAAAAGAGAGGAGAACTCTTGTTGCAGCCTGCATGAATGGTCAAATTCAAATTAAATTTCATTTGTATTGTCACATACATGATCATATACAGTTTAACATAAAGTAAAACACTCTGACTCTGAATTTAAAAATTAATTAATTCATTCATTCTTCTGTATTATTCCTGAACTTACAGTCACGAGGGCCTGCTGGAGCCTATTCCAGCACCCATAGGGCGAAAGGCAGGGGGTACACCCTGGACAGGTCACCAGTCCATCGCAGG
>JAOTQW010000004.1:10545925-10556768 GCA_026260075.1 Sisor rabdophorus | reverse complement strand
CTCTAAATTGCCCATAGGAGTGAATGTGTGTGTGTGTGTGTGTTCGTGGCCCTGCAATGGATTGGCGACCTGTCCAGGGTGTACATGTGCTGGATATGTGTGTAAGTAAAATGTAATATTAAGTAGGGTTGCAAAATTCTGGAAATTTTCTAAGAAATAAAAACTTGATATGGTATTAATATAAACTATATAACTATATAAACTATATAACTATTGCATACATTTATATTTAAAACCTGTAAACTATTATCAACAAAATGATACCATTGTAAAACTAACCGAGCAAACATTTAGGTAAGATCATTATAAAAAAAATGGCTCCCCCCCCCCCTAGTCTATTAATACAATGCAAATTAGACGTCAAATTTAACAAATTAAAATTGTACACATTTCTAAATGTTTTATTTCATCATTTATCACATACATACTGAGTACAACCTGCAAGAAAATGCTAAACATAAAAATAAAAATAAATTATATACAAATGATTGGCAACCTGTCCAGGGTGTACCCCTGCCTTTTGCCCTAAAAGCAAAGGAATACAGCAGATATAGAAGATAGAAGAGTGAATGAATGAATATATACAACTTGTGAAGTTCAAGATTCTATTTCATATTTCTCATTCAGCTTTTATGTGTTCATGTTTATCGATCATGTTTTCTAGTTTATATTATCTTTTATTGTGTATATATAATGTATCATGTATATATAGGGGTATAAATAAATGGCTGTAGCCCTACAAAAACATACTTTTTCTATTATTTCTAATTTTCATATATATCGCTTCTGTGCCATTTTTTTTAGCTTGTACATCCGTTTAGGAATGAATTTGGGTGTTTTTCTCTTCAGTCTGCTCAGAAGCACACTACAGCACTCTTGGGTACTTTGATTTCCTGATCTTACAAAAGACAAAAGCAACACTTTTCAAATGTTCCAACATCAGTCCCCTTTAAATCCCTCTTCTGGGTTATTGTGAAATATGACTGTTTTTTGTGCTCTTTTCCACATTGCTTGTTATAAAGGCAAAGCTAATTGTCTGAGGGTCTGTGACAATCATCCCCTAAGAGCCTCCACTGCCATGCCTGCCTAAAGACGTTTCAGGAAAAGAACAACGATAGCTGTGGATAATAAAAATGTACAAGAAATAGAAACAAAATAGACGACAGTTTAACAATAAAAGACAAGAATTTTGATACATGTATAGCAATTTTCCCTAATTTTATTTTACACAGATATTGTTTGGTGAAGATGTGCCAGGATGATTGCATAGTTGGATTAGCCCATATTTCTATTTACCATGTTTGATTAATGAATTTCAACAGAGGGTCAATAGCACTGTGTAATAGGCTACACCTTCAAGAATGCATCCTCTGGAGCTAATTGTGTACGATGATGAATAATGCAGCGTCCGCTCGAAAGAATTTTAACTGAGACCATTTGAAAAGAGGACAAAACCGATTCTTAGGTCGAACTCAAAAGGTTTTAGAACCACAAACCCCAAAGTAGTATAGAGAGCTGTTTCTTGTTGAAATTTCCACCAACCAAGCACAAATGTTCCAAGATGACATCTTGTTTTTGAGTTATTGCTGATATAATAATATCATTTAATCCCATATGTGCAGATTAATAACTACCAAAAAAATCAAAAAAGGTTGTGATTTACTCTACTATAACTGAATACAAAAAATAAAGACCCTGTGGCTATCACTGTTTAAAAACAGGCTTCACTATAAATAAAACTATAAATAGGAATTTATCTAACCACAGTTTCCCTTCATAGAATATTCCCTAATTTGTCTTCGCTATGCTTTAAATTCATGCATAGAAAATAATTTACAAAAATTATTTTTTAACTTTAAAGACCTTTCAATTGTGCCCTAAGCACATGGGATTATTATTGTTATAGTCAACTGCTCACATATTGTCTTTAAATATTTGGACAGATCATACAACCTGTAAGTGCATGTTTTCCCTGTGCTTGTGTAGGTTTACGCCAGGTACTCCTACATATGTACACATATACATAGGTTAATTGGTAATGAAAGTAACTGTAAGTGTGTGTGGTTGTTCAACTATGTGTGACCCTGTGATGGACTGGCAACCTTTCCAGGGTGTTCCCCTGCTCTTCACCCTAAAAGCAAGGGAATAAAGCAGATATAGAAGATAGAAGAGTAAATGAATGAATAAACCTGTAAAGTTCAGAAACCTATTTAATGTTTCTTATTTATGTTTTATGTCATGGTCATGTTTATAGGTCATGTTTTTTAGTTTATATTATGCTTTAGTGTGGAGCCCATGCTTAATATTTCGAGCTCAAACTTGCCCAAACTTGATTAAATTTGACATGAACACTGACATGAACATGAATACAAAGAAAACAATGCAGTAAGACAAGGCTACAAATATACAAGGCTACAACGGCTTTATATACACAAGACTCATACAATACTAACAAGAGACACCTGCAAACAATAAAGAACACCAAACTAACCAATGAAGACATGACACAAGGACAGGGAAATCATGTGACAGAAACACTTGAGGAGCAGGGATCACATGACAAGAAGAAACCAAGAGGTAAGCAAAGGACAGAAAGAATGAGCATAAAGTCATAAAATAAAGCATGGCCTCTACACTAAAAATAATATAATAGAAAATCAAAACAGGTCTTTTTTAATCATTGACATACAGTGTGTGTGTGTGTGTGTGTGTGCGTGCGTGCGTGCGTGCCTGTCTGCAATGCTGCAGGATGGAGAATGTCTTCTAAGGATTATAGTTCGACTGCACCACATTTCAAAATACATTTGTGGATTAATTGCAAAGATATAGGATAAGAGTAAAGTTTTATTATTTCATTGATTTAAGGTGTTATTTTGCTTAAAGCATTCAGGTGCAATAAGTAGCTTAGATAGCAAAGATTGATTATACCTAATTTATACAGTGAAAATACAGTGTGGCCTTACATTTAATTATTTAATTTCTGTATCTGAATTTCCAGAAAACATCAAGTACTGAACATTAACATTTACATTATCAAAATTGTGCATATGCCCAACTTATATTCATCTCTTTTAGGCAAATGAGTAATTGAGGTAATGGCCTTACTCACAATAGTGGCAAGTTGATGCCAAATTTTTAAAAATGTTGCTTGAAGTCTAAAACATCTTATCAACATTCCAACAGCATAACTACTGTACTACCACCTCCCCTATTTATAACTTTGTTCTATTTTTTAATTAATCAATTCATTCATTCATTTATCTTCTATACCCGCTTATTCGCAGATTTCTCGGGGTCACGGAGGTCTGCTGAAGCCTATCCCAGCGCACATTAGCAGGGGGTGAGAGGCAGGGGTACACCCTGGACAGGTCACCAGTCCATCACAGGGCCACACACCCACACACACACACCTAATGCACATGTTTTTGGACTGTGGGAGGAAACCGAAGTACTCAGGGGAAACCCACACAAACCCGGGGAGTCCCTAGTCAGACGTTCTTGAAAATAATCTGTTATGGGTCTTTTTTTTTTATTTTTGTTAAATTTAAATTTTGTTTGGTTCTATTTCTGCACTAAAGCACATGTACATGCACATAAATGTATACGACTGCAAGCTAAAATTAGATGTACATATTGTCATAAGCTACCAGTAACATTGTTAATGTAAGGTCCAATAAGAAATCCCAACAATGAAGAGGCAGTCTTTAAAATGCAGCCAGGATCTTTTATGGAGCAGAATATTATGTCAGAAAGCATCGATTAGATCTGTGTGACATTATAATAATAACCATGCACTTGCATAATTGTCTCAGTAGCTCAATAGAATTGATTATTGGATGAAAAATTATCTATTGTTATATAAAGGATGTGTTTGAGTCAATGCTTAACATATGACTAGCAAGTTGGAGAACGTCAGCATTGCTTTAGTGATATTCCATATATTATCTTAGAAACTTCATTTTAATATTTTATTTCCTGGACGGATAATGGCGCATGACTGCCCTCAATCACATCTATGGGTGAAATTTGGTGAGTGGTTTTGTTCAGAAATAATATACTCCAGGAAAGGAACAGATGAAAAAAAGTGCTGTGTGCAAATGTATGTGTGTGTGTGTGTGTGTGTGTGTGTTTAGTATTGGGAGGCACTATGAGCATTAATAAAAAGATTCGCTCTGAAATTTCTCAAGGGCTACAGAGTGATGCAATTGGACCATTCATCTACTCTACATCTCGATTGGTGCCCTACATATGGAAGAATTCCAACCAACGAATGACAAGTGACTGATGACATCACCGGCTTTATTCTACACACCACATGCGCCTTTCCATTTCTTTTTATTTCTAGCCAAAGTAGCATTGGCATGAGCTACGTGCACACAAGAGAGACACGTTAGTGTTTAAGAAGCTTTTTTTTCAGCATCCTAACATTTATAAATGACATCCTCAACCTTTGGAGGAAAAAAAGCACATGCTAATTGCTCTAAATGCCAGATGCCTAGTTTGTTTATTCAGGTTAACATTTAGTTCCTGCTGGTTGTTCTGTTTCAGGAGTCCTGCTGTTTCACGCATCAGCTCCTAAACAAGCAGGCCCTCTCCGGGGGCCAAACTCAATCAAATAACTTACACTGTAGCCTTACGGCAGCTTATTAAAGTACAGCCACAGAACAAGCACACTATATTGCTTCCAGACAAGCTGAATCTAAGTTTACTATGTTGTAAAACAACATAGAATTTTAAATAACTAGGTTTTTATGTTGTGACATGTTATATTAGTACACCATAACATGTACAGTGGTTTGAAATACACCTTAGGTGAAAAGAGTGAAATATTTTTTGTTTCAATGAGCATGCTCTCTCTTCTCAGCCGTATCTTACGGGTTAACAAAGTTTGACAGGAAAATGAACAGTGATCTCAAACGAGGTTTATTTCCATTCTAATGAGGACTCCGTTAGTGCATGGAGCCATTTGAGATTTTGTTGACAGGGATATCTCTGCTGTTCATTGTGGTTTTACAAAAGAAGAATTAACATTAAAATCAGGGCAGTTGAAGGAAGGTTTGGCTGCACAGTGAGCCGGCTCCTATAATCCTATCTTCCTAATGGAGTCAGTGTGAAGCCTGAGCAGCAGGGATGTCTTTTGTGGCAAAAATGAATTTCGGGCTCCGAACCGTACAGAGGTCACTCGCTTTTACTTGAGTTATATCCTCTGGCTGTGTTTACAACTGTTTGCTGGTAGGTGGTATTTTTCAGGGCAAATCTTAAATTAATCGAATGGCCGTTATCGCTCTTGCTGTAGAAATGCAAAGCTTTTCTGTCCCTATTTTTCCACTAATTTCTTTGCTTTTAAAGATAGAGGCTTTTTAAACTGTCCATGTCATATATCAGGTATAGTAATTTTTGTTAAAGAATTTTAAGTGAAAGAGAACGCGAAGGGCCTAAAACTAGCCATGTTGTAGATAGCTAACTGCTGTGTGATTAAGCCTTTGACATGGATCAGCAGGACGGTTGATTTGCTGTGAAAATGTACTAACTGTTTAAATTGCTCTGCCGGTATTACAGATGTGTGTGTGTGTGTGTTGTCATCCTTGGATAGGATGTGTAAATAGGGTATAGCATAGAAGAAAACATTTTTGTGTTTATAAACTTTGCACTATTACATTATTTACCAATCCTTATTTACGGTATGCGTTTTTCCACTGTTTTCCTTAAAGATTCTTAACAATATAATTTTGCTTAATTTACTCAGATTCCTGTAAGGCTAAATCTTTGTCATTAAGATTAGCATAATACACTAAGGCTGTGCATTCATTTGGGCTATTTTATGCATTGGTGAACACCATTCAAATGTATTTTTTAATAAACATGTATTACAGAAATAATTAATGTTTATTTGGAATTCATAATTGTACTCCTTAATAAGAGTAAAAAGAAATCTCTTTTATTTTAGTAGAATTAATATAAATGAATAATCAGCAAAGCTCTGGACAGGAAGTACATTACGATTATGCTTCTGTATGGAAGGGCCCCTCTTCCCCTGCTGGATTAAAAATTCAGGTCATTATGTATTTCTTTGGATTATTGACCTCTAAGGAGTGTTTCATTTTTCCCTTTCCTCTTATTATAACATTTGCCTTAATTAATACAAAATTATTGATTAGCTCTTCCGTTCTGGCAGAAACTAAGCTCTACTTTGGCAGCGTTGAACCTAAAGACAGTTATTTGTTTTAAATAGAAACCCTTTTTACATCTTACTTATTTTCTATTTTATGTGTTGGATAATGACTTTTTTTTATCACACTCGGCACATTCCATAAACTGGCTAACTGGTAGCAAAGGTCTCAAGCTGCATCCTAGGATAAAACATAAGGAATTTGACCTAATAATTGCCTCATCTGCTCTTAAAGATTGATCGATTTAATAAACAAATGTGTGGAAGTGTGGTATAATCGTCTCAATTTAAAGCTGGTATATAGCAAAGGTGAATTATAATTATTATTATAATAATAGGTGGGAGGTGTACAAGGTTCTAATAATATAACCACGTCTAACTTCTTTTTCTAAGCTGAGGTTATACACCTATTTCCAGGAAAGTTGTGGTTTCACTTTTTGGGGTGTTTTTCGAAAGCGCGAGGGTTTAACGCATAAGATAAATCCACGCTTATATAGACTCAACAGGCTGTAATGGGCACAAAATTCATTGTGGTTCCAGAAAGTTTACATGTGTAAATTCAATTTGGCTTTCCAGTTCATTGCTGATTTCACACATCATGGTTTCACGTTAAACATAAATCCATAATGTTTGGAGCAAAGTCTGATTTCTGTAAGCAAACAGTAACAAAGCCTTAAGCTCTCAACCCCATGACCTGAAATGAACTCAGCCATCTGAGACTTTTATTTTGTTTTTCCTCAAAGGCATTTTAGATCAATTATGGTCTCCAAACCGATTACAAAAGAAATCCTATGGGTACATTTGTAAGGGTCCTAAAAATGAAACTTATGCTTATGAAATGATTTTTTTTTTACATTTTTATTGTCACACAGCACTACAATGCTCATGTTTCATTTTTTTCGAAACGGCTAGATTTTCCACAGCTCGAAAGAAAAGCAAAGTGGACTTGCTAGCTGCTACCTTATATTACGGGTCACCATATATCATTCTTCTTGATTGAATACAACTAAAGCACATCTGTTACCACTTGGCTGTCGCCATCACTGCATCGAGCTTTCCAGTTTAGACTTAACATCTAGTTTTAATTACACTGACTTTAATAACAGTTGCTAAACCGTTTACCTCTGCTTGGATTTTCTTTCACAGATATTTGCTTTAGCACAGATCTGATTTCAGAATGAGAATGAGGGGAAAGGAGACAGACGTAGAGGAGAGAAAGAGAGAAAGACACACACACACACAATCTGTTAAAGAAAATAAGGCGCACCAGGAGACATTTTCTGGAACGGCATTTGTTTGTATAGTCTTTTCTTTTAACAGTCAACATATTTGACATTTATGTAATCCAGAAACCAATGTGGTCATGAAAGCTGCTGAATGTGAGCTTCCTCTGAGGCCTGCTGTTTCTTTATGCTTCTTTTTATCTTGCCCAAATAGTTATATTTATTTCAGGTATTAATTCACATGGCACCATATTAAATATTAGGAAATGAGTATGACCAAAAATTATGATTTTATTCCAAAATATGATTCCTATTTTTTAATTTCTCATTGAAATTATTTTCAAAAAGTAGCATAAAATAAAAAAAAATGTGACAGTGACAAAGATGAAGCAGGGAGACGGATGGTTCCAGAGTGGACCTGAGCCAGAGTCGAAACTTGGTTCGGCCATCCTTTTTTTTTTTTAATTAAAAACTGAAAAGGATTAAAAAATAGGGTTCATGGAACCTGCTACAACAGAGTGTATCTGTTTATTAACCCCACTGCTACATCGCTTTACAGTTCAAAGGAACAATAGACTTAAAAAGCACCTGTTATTTCTTTGCTTCTTTCTTGGGTTTGTTAGGGGGATTTCAAATTTCTGGAATATATTTATTTGTCAGTATTAGTAAAATAAACTATGCAGAAATAAAGATAGAAGTAAAGTAATAACTGAGCTTGCTATTTATAGTAATTTCACTATAGATAGGCTTTGTGATTGATCATTATAACACTGTTAACATTTCTGTGTGATAAATATAATTTTTGTGTATTCTTAAATTGTGTTAAACATTAGCATACATGCATGCATTTTATATATTATTCATGCATACATTACATATACATCTAATATAATTTTGAAGTAGATTGAACTAACTGGCATTCTTAAAACTGGATTATAAAGTTGCCAATGAATCTTGAACAAAATGGTTCATGTCTATAGATAATGCTTTCTGGGGTTGTGAGCTGTCTGGCTATTTTCCACAAAAGGATTTAAACCTCAATTCAATCAGTTACTCGAAATCCTGCATTAACCTGGCAAACCACCCCTGAAACAATGTAAAACAATTGCCTGGACATTCTCCTTACATTGATGATAAAGGACCACTACATTTTTCTACATTTTGTCTTCTAAAGTTTTATCTAACTTGATAGCAAATTCATTAAATTATAACAAGCAATAATTTATAATCTCGTCATTTACTTAATGAAACATCTTGTGCACAGGATAATATGATATAATATGATCATTCCTGTGAGACCCCAGTAAAACCCTATAAAAATCTCTATTACACTATTTAACCCCTCCCAGGGTCGTCTAACCCAACACTCCACATATGTTTTCACGCTAGCGCTAATGCATACTCATCGCTCCTGCTTGGAGAAAGAATTAATATTTGCCATGGTGTGACCTTTGTTCCATCTGTTTTCTCTTTTGTCCCCTGCAAACGGATCGATTATTATGTAAAATTATGCTTACAAAAACACCAGCGTTTCTGTTACATCCTCCAGCTTTCACCTGGGAAGTGCGACTCAGATTCATATTTTTTCCCTAGCAGTTAGCAGACAATTTATATTAAAGCCAGGTGTAGAAAACCTTTATGGTATTGCCATATTTTCAGGTGTCGTTTTCTCCGGGTCTGGATCACATGCTCCAGTGAACGAAGTGGGTAGCAGCTTCAGATATGTAAGACAGATTAGGACACTAACTAAAATAATTGTTGGGTAAACAGAAAATTGCACTTGAAGGAGACAAGTGCTAGCATCATATTTCACATAATTCTCTCAGTGCAGTGCTGTGTGTGTCTACAGCTTTTCTGATTTTAATTCATGTCAGGTTGTAACATGGAGAAAGGGGAAACATGCTCGATTTTTGGGTTCATATTTTCGATTTACAGCAGGAAAATTGCTGCAATGATTGGCTAAAAGGATGAAACCGTCTACTGTGAGGATTGAGATTCCCCTCCTCCCCCTCCTCCTCTTCCAGATGCACAGCCAACGTATTAGCATGTAGGGGTCACGTTAGTGCGTGAAATTTATGAAAAATGAAGCCCAGTTAACCTGCAAAGAATTTTAGCACAAGAATTCAGAAAGCAGCAAATATTTCAGTACTTCCATTGTAACCCAAAGCTCAAACCTTGCACACTTTCACGAGGTTATTCAAGTTTTATAAACCGTTTAATTTGTAAATATTAGTAAAATGAACCAAACAGTATAAAATGCATTTAATAACCGGTAATGATATATTACACCAGTACATTATTATGATCTAACATTTTATTATGTTAGTTATTACATACAGTATGTGTTTTATAAATTATTTGTGCATAAATTGATGTAACTGATTTCTGAGTATTATTAATATTATTATGATTGTTATCACTGTGATCGAGATTCCTGAACTTCCTCCTCCTAATACGTACAACCGATTAGTTAAAATATTTTTGGCTCAAATATATCCAGACAACACTTTGCTTTAAAAAAAACAGTTAAAAATAATAAACGATGTTTGATTTTATCTTCTATGTGGCTAACCGAAACTCATCCTCAAAAAGAAAAAAAATCCCGGATCCATCCGGTCTTGAATTCCAAGTCAGGTTTTCGCGCCACCTCTCCGTGCGTGTGTGTGAATGAGCGTGTATGTATATCTTGTATGAGTGCGTGTGTGTGTGTGTGTGTGCGCGCGCGCGCCCGAGCTCTGCCTTCCTCACCTTTTCGGTAGAGCTGCTCTTACCGTGACGACGCGTCGGCAGCCGAACGGCGGGAATTCCGCGCGAATAAAAAGCGCTTCAGACTCACTCACATCCCGGAGGAAACGTTTTCCTTTCACACAGCTTTGTTTTTTTAATAGACACGTTTATAGACTCTGCTTTCTGTGTGTGTGTGTTTTAACCACACTTTAACCACTGTGTCGGACCGGGGTGCTGTTATAGCCGGTGTCGGTGCTCCTCCACGCGACTCAGTTATTACCAGTCGGCCACCTTTTTCCTCATCTTTCAACTGCATTTCAAAAGAGGGGAAAGTAAAAACTGACTAACGCTGCCGGTCCGTCCGTCCGTCTCCCGTTTAGCTGAGCATGAACCGCATCCTCACTGCTTCTCTCACCGGACAACCTGCTTCCTCCAGTCAGCTCCAACACACGCTACCAAAACTCAGCCACAGGTAAGACTTCACATATCTCCTTAATTATCACCTCATTTTTCTACAAAACTTTTCGTTTTCTTTATATTCACCTGTTTTATTCCTCTCTTTCTCTCACACACACACACACCGCTTAGAAGTTTGAACGCTACAAAGTAACCGTCGCTTTAGCCAACCCATGTCTCTAAAACATTTCTAACCTCATAAGGACGTTTTAGAAACGTTGTTCTGGAACATTTTCTTCTCCAACAACCCCCCAACACACATACCCCC
>JAOTQW010000004.1:10512547-10523989 GCA_026260075.1 Sisor rabdophorus | reverse complement strand
AGATAGATAGATAGATAGATAGATAGATAGATAGATAGATAGATAGATATGTGTGTGTGTGTGTGTGTGTTTGTCCTTTTTTTCTGTGAAAGATATATAATCACACATGAAAGCTCAACTCCTGCTTTCACCAATGTGGTGACATGTTTTAAAGCCATGAATAATTTAAGTGTTTTAGATGACAGGTTTAGGACATTCGTTATTATTCAGTTTTACACTGATGAGTAATGGTAGTGTATTTACATGTCATTTTACATTAATAATGAATTCATGCAGAACACACAGGCTACCTCAGTTTGCAAACAAGCGTATCTCAGTAGTACCTCAGAACAGGAGGGCAGTGAATCATCCAGAGGTGAGGTGTCTTTTTTTCCCTCTTTTTCTTGTGGTTAAAGAAAATGTGATGATTAACGTTAGAACATGTCAGATAGCGTACCTCTCTCAAACCCTCTGTCCTTTTTCTTGCTCCTTCTCACTTCGCTGTACACTGTGAATTTTCTAATACATAAGCGTGTGCGCAGATGGAATTATAGGAAATCTTTCTGGGCTCCATGTCACTGGTAATATTGACAGTGCTGTGCCTGTATCTCCTCAGGTGGCAGGCAAATATAAGACGATGAGGAGGGGAGGCAAGCATGCTGCCAAATACAGTGTCACCATGCCATGGGCGTTTGTCGTTCCCATGGGTTTTGTATGTACCATGGGAATATTTCTGTCCCAGACTTAAAACTTAAGTAAGAAATTGAGCCCTGCTGAGATTTTTTACCATGCTTTTTTGCTTCCCACTACATATTTAGCAGATTTGTTACAGGCCATGCTGTATTACCTGTGGGAGTCAAGTTGCAATTTAGGCCTGACTGTGAAAACAAATCATTCTGTAGAACGAAATGTGCGCCGGCAAGCTTACAACTTTAAAAGCCTTATACCTTTGACTTGAATTTAGTCTACACACAAACTAAGCATGGTGTCCCAGTGTTTTGCAGAAAAATCTTTGTTCTAAGACCAATCAGCTTAATTTAAATCAGTGTGACTTAAATGCCTTAATAAATTTAAAGCAAATATTCTGGAGTCCTTCCCCTTTTTCTCATTAGTTTTAAACTAAGTTAGTTGTAAACACACTTTTTTAAACAACAGACGCTGAGTGCACTGCTTTTGTTCTGTCCTTCACAGTAAACCCCCTCTGTGAGTCTTCTTTCTTTTTGCTTAGATACTTTTTTCAGTCTTCATTCTGTTCATTCCCCTTCATGTGACAGAGGGATTTTGTATCAGTCCCCAGGATCTGCCTTCCCATAGTGCTAAGCTGCCGCTGGGTCAATATGCCATCAGTTCTCGATGCAGCCAGGGTCTTTCATCAACACTCAATCCAGCTTGATAAGGCTGATAAGAGGACAATAGGACAGAGAGCTGGTTTCGGCAAGGTGCGACCGTTTGCGTCTGCGTACCCCTCCACCCAGCACAACACCTCAATGGAATTTACAGTTGAGGGTGGGTCTTAGGGGATTTAATGTATTGGGGTCCATCATGTCTAGCTCTCTGTTTGTATTTGTCATGCAAAAAAAAAACAGAACCCACCACTTGCTGCTTTTAATGTGGATTGCCTGAGATTGTATCCCTCAAGAGGCTATGATGATACCCAGGATCGATGCAGTCTGTATTAATGGTTTGTCTATTTTGAGATTGTGCTGAATAGGACTTGCAGTCAGAACCGGAAAGCATTGGCAAACAGGTTTATGATTATGGAAACAAATGGGTAATAATTGTAAACTGGCTGAAACTCCTACAACCTGGCCAAGAGTAATTTGTTTTTTATGGTCTATTAGCAGCTTGTCCAGCAGCAGGTAGCGCTGTGTGTTCGACTATTAAACACAGTGTTGACACTTTTTACATTGAAAGGTTTTGGTTGTCATTTGCATTGTAGTCAAATCAAAGTATTTAGAATAAGGGGTAATATGCATTGGTGTGGCTTTGTTATCAAAAGTAAAAGGGGCAGCGTCCGAGATGGGTTACAAAAGGTCCTGAGTGAGAAATAGGCTCACAGTGATTATTTTGAAGCCATGCATATGCAGTAGATTTTAATTGTATTATTGTATTCACTCATTCACCTGAATATGGAGCTGCATAGTGCATAACACCAACAGTGGCTCACTTGGTGTTTGATTGAGCGAAGTTAGTTTGATATTAAATGTGTAGCTCTTATCGTAAAAGCCACTAAGGATTCTCCAACTGTAACTTACTCAACTGGGTTGTCGCATATTATTACCATTAGTAAGCGTTTGACAACTAGCTGATGTCCCACGTGCATATTCTCTGTCCCAAAAGTGGCTCATGTGACATTTATCTAACCTACATAGATTAAAGAGAAAACTTAGCAAGTTTCTGAAAAATGAAGCCAAGATATGAAATAGACACCTAAAGTAATTTTTTTTAATTACTTTTGGAAGCTACAACTAAAAATCCTGACGTAATAACAAAAGTAAAGATGCTTTTAAATTAGTTGCGCTTTTTATGAAAATTTTTACACATTTTACACACTGTTTTTTAATTTAAAAAGAAAAAGAGCAAAACTAACAGCAAGGCAACACATACAAAGTCAAACAAGTGAACAACAAATTATTTTTAATGAAAAGAATATAAAAATCTAAGTAGAAGAAAAAAGTAGAAGAAAATCCTTCTATATTTTGCATTTGTTTTGCAGATTTAGATCCCATGTAATACTGGCGATAGTAATAGTCTGTTGAACAGCTGGCTACAGATTCCTTATGTGTTTGTTCTGCTGCAATCTGGTCCATTTAGATATATTCCTAAATTATTTTATCCTCCGTCTCATTTTCACCTGTGTACTAATTTGAAAGTTCCTGGTAGGCATTCTTAGGTTTGCAGTATATGGTGGTAATGTTGTGGACAAAACATAATTAAATTTAATTGTACCTATAACATTTGCAGGCTATAAAATAACAGTTTAATATAACATTTTATGACAGATTTTTGTGATTTGAGCAATTCTCTCCAATGCACATTAGGGCTATGTATTGGAAAGGACTGCATAATATGATACATATCAAGATAAATGAGTCACAATACAATATAACAATGTATAGCAATAAAGTACATATTGCAATACTTTAAAAAGTGTGTAAATGAAATAGCTACAAATACAATGTCAACGACGACTTTAGGAGCAGAAGATTTTCATTAAATAGATTTTTTTTTATTTTTAAACAACCCCAAACTAGCAATAAAACTTGTTTCTATCTTTTTATACATTCTATAACCAGCAATAAAACTTTAAATTTTAATACAACCAAAAGACATGAGCGTCTATTTACATGTAACTTAAATGGGTTCTTTTTTGCATGTCATTAACAGACCAGATGTTTGGATATGGAAAGAGTTTAATTGCCCCTTTTTTTAATGGTTGGAGAGAATTTAGTTTGAGTTTATTAGAGACTCGTGTCCTGGTTACCATTTTAGTCATATACCCTCATGCGTCTGATCTCCCCTGGCTGTTTTCTTCTAGTGTCTTTGTCTTGTCTAGGCATATCCCCAAATGATCAGCAAAACAGTGTAGGATAGGGAAGGACTACGTAGTCAGAAAGTCTAGATAGATAATCATTTTTTCCGTACAGCCATTATTTATTTTTTACTGTGGATAACATCTTATCAGAAGCGAGCCATGAAACATTAATTGTTTTGTTTTACTTTTTCACATACCGTATGGGCTGACTGTAACATCACCATAAAAGGCTTTGTTAGAAGACATTGTGGCTTCGAACTGCATTTGAAGGGGGTATTGTGTATTCCCTGTGATAAAGATCATCTTTTTTTTTGGTCTGGAACTGTTATAAACCAAACATATTTTGAAGGCCTAACAAAAAGCAACTGAGTAAAGAAAGATCTTATAATGTTTTTCTATCTATTGTGGAAGACTTTAGAAGACAACTAAACTTTTCTAAACTAGGTCCCAGGAAGAGTATAAATCTGATGTGGTGCTAAAGCTGCAGTTTCCAGTTTGCTTTGTTACTTCTGCTGAATTGTAAAATGATTAGGACACTGCAGCTTTAGGGTCATATAAGCTTCTTTATTGTTTTCACATTATTCTGGGTTGCCCTGACTAGGATTTCATTTTCACTTATTAAAACGATGACTTCTATGATTGGTTTGGACCAGGAGCCTAATTCTGCTCTTTGCATTATTCAAATAATAAATTGAAAATACACACATATATGCACAACTATATTTGGGAAAGAATGCATTTAAATCTATTTTTTCCTTTATGAGAGTACAGTGGTTTTGCATTAGGCTCATGGTTTTGTGAGCCCTGCTATCTATTTAACAGCCTCTAATTGTCCTTCTACCTTCACCGCTAGCAT
Organism: Sisor rabdophorus; assembly: GCA_026260075.1. NCBI lineage: Eukaryota > Metazoa > Chordata > Actinopteri > Siluriformes > Sisoridae > Sisor > Sisor rabdophorus. The sequence continues at coordinate 10,519,619 of JAOTQW010000004.1, read as the reverse complement.
TACCAATCGCTCTACCACAACTATAGCACTAAAAGTGGCAACATTTTTACCATCACAAGACCTACTTTTCACTTTTATCACTATTGCCACATTTACCCCTATCCCCAGCACTCTCATACCCAGAACCTATCACTACCAATGCCACCACCACACTGATCAAGGTTTTGGTTCAATTTAAATACAGAAAACTGGGGTATGTTAACTATTTTCATTGTCATTAAATAATTGACATTTTTATATTGAAACCATTCAGCATTCATTCCTTTATCTTCTACATGCTTATTCACTAACTCTGGGTCACGGTGGTCAGCTGTAGCCTATCCCAACTACATAGGTAGAAAGGCAGGGGTACACCCTGAATGGGTCACCAGTCCATCACAGGGCCACACATAGACGAACAACCACACACACACACTCACGCCTATAGGCAATTTAGAAACATGCAAACTTAGAGAAAGATGCACAGAAAGACTCTTTGCCCAGGAATCAAACCTGGGACCTTCGCTTTGAGGCGACCCTGCAAACCACCGCATTGCCCCAATCAGCATGTCTATTTCAATCATGCTTTTAACTTTTTTTTGTAATATTACATGTTATAAAAGAGCACACTATTAAAGCCAGATATCATACCATAAAAGGATTGTTTCATAAAATTCCAAAATTGAGTATTGTGTAGGCGAACAGATGTAGTGGCTTATACCTTTTCATTTCTCTGGGTTTAAACTGCCCAAGTCACCTCACACTGTGACGGAGTGCTGATGAGTCATTTTATCTGTCTAAGCTGAAGATTGTAAAGCTGGGTTTCTGACATGCCCGTAAAACATGTCAAGGTTTTTATACCCCACAGGGCGGCGTGCATTTAATAAACTTTGCAATGCCCAGTCATTAATAAAGAACAGACTGTTGTTGATTTCTTTTGTAAATGAATAAATCAGATCACCGTGTTACATTAACACGGTCAACAACTGGATGTTGTTGAAACAGGATGTTTTTATTTCTTATTTATTAATAACAACAGGGTTGTTTTAAACCTGCTAATGTTATAAAAGTGTTTTGTTCCAATCACTGTCAGTACCCTTTGACCAATCATATTCAATTATTCCACAGGGCTGTGGTGTAATTATTGGGTTTTTCACCATCTTCTTAACTGATTCCATAACTTTAGGTTTTGACAGACATCTTGAAAACAAATGGAACTGTCTTCACACGGCCCATGCGCATTCTTTTATTCCAATGCAAATCTCTATTATTGTTCTGCAGTCTTTAAAGCTTTTTAGATGTCTTTTATGACAGTGCCACAAAAGCACCTTGGCTCATTTTAGTTTGACAGCACCTTACAAGGCTCTACACCCTACAAGGATACAAGACAGATGATGTGCAGACATCTAGAAACATACAAGATACTTATAGGAAGAAATGTTTTTGCCAAACAGCTTTAGGTCCGCAAGAAGTCTCTGTCTTACACAGCATAATATCCAAAAATGTATTAGCAGTAGACAATGTACAGTAGTGCTTTAATCCTGCTGCATAATGATAGTGTCCTTATCTGCCATGCATTTTTCCAATCCAGACAAATGACAAGCTTAATACGAGAAGAAAAGACCAATGCTGGGTTCACGTTTGGGTGAAGTATCTCCTTAATAGCTTAAATTAAACTGAATATTTACACGAAGCCCTCACAAGCCCTTTGCAGCAGGGTCAAAAGCTTGCTTAAATGATTGAGCTTGTTCGACTATACGCCGGTCACTGCAAACACTCGCCTGGCTGGGAGTTTAAATGCCAGGTGGAGGTCAGCGAAAGTAATGTCTGAATAATGTGTCATCAAGGCATTGACACAAAAGGGCACATTGTGCTTAGTGACAGAAGGGAAATAGAGTGTGTGTGTGAGAGAAAGAACAAGAGAAGGCGAGAGGTAGCTTGGCTTGGGACCGTGTAAGCATAGACTCTTAACAATGGTGATGTATGTAAAATCTTTCCTTATTGATTAGAAGAGGACAAAATGGTCTAATGGTAGATTCCTCATCATTAGCATGCCGTCTGCGGTGATATTACTACGGAACTGGAACACGCATTAAAATAAAACTTAAGATAAATAAAATGTAAATATAATAGACACACATACAAGTAAGTGTTTTATTTGTGTTTAGTGACTCTGGTGTTTGTTTGTTGATATTTTTTTTTTAAATGTTATGCTAAATGAGGGGCATTTAATTAGTAACTTAAACCTAGCAAGTGACATTCCAGTTTGTATCATAAACACAATAAAACAATTCAATACAGATATACAGTGGAGGCAAATGCAGCTAAATAGCTGTACCCTATCAAAAGTAAATGCGATATCAGGTAGCATGCTGAAAAATGCAATATTCGCTATGCAATACAATATTATAAAAATTATAAACCCAATAGGTGTTTAGGTGCTGAGCAGCAACATATACAAATTGTGCCCTGTTTTGAGGTGGCTGTAAGATTTGTACGTCGCTCTGGATAAGAGCGTCTGCTAAATACTGCAAATGTAAAAATGTAAATGTGTAGTGTTTTCCGTATATATTGCCACTGGAGATTAAAATGTTCTACATAGAACTTCAGTCTGCGTGTGGGCATCTCCTTTAAAACCCAAATCCGCCATATATTGAAGACATTTTTTTGTGCACTCAATTTTCGGCAGCAGCTGCAGTTGCCTCAGGCTTACAAAGTTTAACACTCTATGAAAGCTTGATGGCTTGTTGATTGTCGTGCGTCCAAAGCATGCAAACGCATTTACCAACTAAAATCTGTGTGTCAGATATGCTACCATCCACATAAACTTAACATTTTGACTGTATGTTATTATTTGAATGATCAAATCATTTATTTATGGAAAACCATGGTGGTATGCATATCACATTATGCATGTTTGTCCAAAAATATAGTAAGACATATAACTATGACTCATCTGATAAGCAATGTACAAGATGACAATGTGTTAATGTGTTTCAGAAAGCGAAAATATTAAAGAATTATTTCCAATGCTTTCATAAATAAAGATTATTACGCAGATTGTTTAATGGGAGATCAGTGATGCAAGCTAAGAAGAGACAGAATCAGTGAACAATCGCTCATTTATTAGTCCAGGAATAGCTCAGGAACTCCTATTTTTAGTACATTGTCGAGAAGCTTCATTACATTACACAGCCATACAGGCGTAATCACTGTATTTCAGCAGGCTCCCCAGACGCTTCCTCTGGGCTCTCCAGATTTGAGACAGCACGAGAAAGCCACCATCTGTCTGTAGAGACGACATGTCATCAATAATGCTGTAAAAGACAAATTTATGACCTTGATGTGGTGCATTGTGTTTAATTAAAGCTTAATTTCCATTTATCAATTAAGGTCACCGATCCCACAGCGATGTATAACACGTGCCTTTAGTGCTCTGAGAATATTTCATTATTATTTTTCATGTAAGGAAAAACGAATTTTCTTCAGTTTACACAGGTTGTTCTGCAAGTTGCTGTTGTATTCGCATTTCTTTGCTCAGTTTGTCCTACACAGAGCTTGGAAATATCTTTTAGTCAAATCTGATAAGGCTCTTTTGATGCTCATGCAGATAGACATTGTTCCCATTATGCTACTAATGTACAAAGTAATTTGTCTTGGTGGACTCGTGCGTATCTCCTGTGAAACACGAGGAAGCAAATCGTTGTGGAGAAATAGGGGGTGGGTTTGCTACAGCATGCAGATCCTATCTGAACTTCCTCTGATGTGTTAAGGCTGGCTTTAAAATAAATATGTCTCAGCAGTGACAAAAATATAGAAGTCGGAGTATATTTATATAACGTATGTCTAAAACTATTTAAAATACAGAGGCTTTTTTGTCCGCACACCTGTATCAAAGATGCCCCTGATAGTTCACCCGCTGTTGCTATGGAAGAGAGAGATGTAAATGAACTGGGGCACACCGTGGCCATGAATACCAATGAATCTTGAATCCAGGAACCACACCAGCCTCTGTCTGCATATCAGAGAGTATATGCCCTCGTACAGGATGTTACCCGTAAGCAGCTTTTTCTCTATATATTATATATTTTCTCTCTTTCTCTCTCTCTCTCTCTCCCTCCCACAGTATTGCTTCTCGCTCTGCCTTAAGGCCTGTCCATAACCAGTGCTGATGAAAAGAAATAAAGGCGAGCTGTGTATATTAGTTTCATCTGTGCTCTGCATCACATTCGTGTCTGAACCATAAGCATGCAGTTCAACATGCAGAAAAGAGATTTAATGGCTTCAGCTTTTTTTTTTAGGTTAATAAATTCTTCATGCTAAGATTTGACCCAGAAATTCCACAGCTGTTTGTGCTGAAGGTCGTGTCCTCAGGTTAAATTGCAGAGCTTTAAAGGAACATCCTCCCTGCACTTGAACTTCAACCAGAGCAATACCTTCTCACCAGTAGTGAATATTTGCATTAATGCCCACAATATTTTCTCATCCCTTTTCTTTTTTCCCACTTGGCTTGTTAAGACAACACAGCTATTGTAAAGGATATTGCTGGATTATGGAATCAACTCTGCAGGGGGAAAGGTGACTATTTGCTTTTTCCACAGACGTCCACAGCATTTAGTGTGAGCAGTAAATGTAAAAAGACACAGGGAACTCAAGCTGCGTTTCCTGTTGCTTATGCCTGTTTCGGTGTGATGCGCTTTCTTATTCCCCTCCGAAATCCCCTCAGCAAGCAGCTTTGTCAAGCGTAAGAGCAGGATAATAGCAGCGCTAGCACCGCCGGATCATTTCTAAGCAGGAACAAAGCCTGATCGAAGCTGTGTTAATGAGGCTTGACTATGATCATGAGTGTCCTGCATCTATTGTTGGTCGACAGTGGGAGAGAATGCACTGTCATGCTTAAATAATCTGGTTATTCTTTATACATAAATATAAAGCCAAGCTCTTATACAACATTCCTCCAAAAGTTTTGTTAGTATACCAACTTAAAAAAAATATTAGCAGCATTATTTTTTAATTTCTATTGATTTATAAATTCTAACATGAAATTCATAACATTTTTACATTCTTGCCGATGCAACCCTAAATATTTTTTATGCCTATATCCGACTCTCATACGCTTTTTGTCTGGTGCCTCAGCAGTTTTCTTCTAAGGGAGATTATGACGGGATGTTGCTATCAATGATGACGATCCTAATCGCTCCCTGTATGTTCATTACCTCCACTCCAGTCATGGTTATGTCCTGGCAGATGGTCACTTTCCAATTGATTTGCCTTGTTGTGGAGATTAAAATATTATAGCACCACAGAGACTGTGCTCTATTGTCATAGAATTTGAATTTCCAACTTGCTGCTGCTCTCCGGATTGGCCAATAACACACCAAAGGTAAAAAGTGAATAAGAGTAGAATCATAGAAACAGAGCAGCTATTCTAAAAGTCTGCAGGCTAATGTCCTGTGAATTTGTTGCAGTGAGAAGATTTCGGAAAATATTTTATGTCACTATAGCCACATTTCCCTTCCACAAATATCTACATCAGTGCGGAGCAGTATGGAGCAAATTAAAGACCAAGATGTATTTTGTATAGTTAAACATTGATTAAAAGAGCTGCTCTATTCCTTTCATTAGTGGCAATGAGCATATACACAGAGTCATGTACAGTGTGGCGATTGATAAACCTCACCTATAAAAGGAACCCTTTGTGCACCAGCGTGGGCCGGCTCGCTTCAGTTCAGAATTGGCTACCTATCTGCTTGAAAGGAATTGAAAAGCAACCCTTGTGGTGACTGACCAGAATGGCTGATAAAGCTCGGTTTCAACCAGGGCATAATGGCGGGCAGAGATCACCAAGCCATACCTGTTTCTATGGCAATGGAATTAAGCATTTACTTTCATTTATTATTTACTGCTTTGGGTCCTGATGCTTGTTGATTAATTAGAAAAAGAGAAAAGTGCTTGCTTGGTGTCAGCCCTAGCTGGCTTTTAATCTCAAATAGAAAGGTGCATATAAGATGCAAAGATGCAAAAGATGTCTGTTGTACAATAACGTTAACCCAGGTTCAGTTCCGGATTGGGGCTTTTCCCACCCTCATAACTCTCTCGCTTTCCCTCTGCCCTATCCTTTGAATAAATGTATAAGATATATACTCTCGAGTCCAGTGTGTGTTTGTGTGTGTATAGATGTGACACAGTATGTCACAGAAGTAAGCACACCCCTTACAATTCTTGTAAATATTTATTATTTCTTTTTATGTAAAAACAGTAAAGAAAAGAAACTCTGCCACAAGGTAAATTAGTTAATGTAATTTTAATTTTAATGTAAATTTACTGTCGTAACAAAACAATTCAACACACAGCCATTAATATCTGAACCCCTGGCAACAAAAGTAAGCACACCCTAATAGGAAATGTCCCAATTGGGTCCAAAATGTAAATTGTTTTAATAGCCACCAATTCCAGCACTGCCTTAACCCTCTTAGACATAGAGTTCACCAGAGCTTCACAGGTTGCCACTGGAATTCTCTTCCACTCCTCCATTAGAACATCACAGAGCTGTTGAATGTTGTAGACCTTGTTCTCCTCCACTTTTCGTTTGAGGATGCCCCACAGATGCTCAATAGGGTATAGGTTTGGAGACATGCTAATCCATTCCATCACCTTTACATCACTTATCAGTGGTCGACTTATCAGTGGAAACACAGAGGGTTGAGGTGTACAACAGCTTCATCATTTTCACAAATAATCTTTTATTAAACTTGTATTACCTTAATGTGGCCTGCACTGGTGTAATGCACAGTAACTGTTAAATAGTGGCCCTGTGCCACACTGGTCCACCCATCACATGTAATAGCAGCCTTCCTTGCTAACTCCTGAATAACATTCTGTTTGAATTTGAGTACCATGCATAAGAATGTTGGACAGATCATCCCTGGATGGGGGTTGATAGAGAGGATTAAGGATTAAGCAGTCATCTCCCTTGTAAGGATTAACATTTTTGGTTTTGTTATTAATTAGATTTTAATAAACACTATAATTGGGCAGCGCGTAGTGGTTAGCACGGTCGCCTCACAACAAGAAGGTCCTGAGTTCGAATCCC
>JAOTQW010000004.1:10440547-10459465 GCA_026260075.1 Sisor rabdophorus | reverse complement strand
ATATATATATATATATATATATATACATACACACACACACACACACACACACACATATATATATACACGTGTGTGTGTGTGTGTAATAGAAAAAAATGTAATAATCTCTTTGATCTTCGATTTAATAGCTCTGCTCTGTACCTTTGTTTAGGTGCTGGCTGAGATTGGACAACCACTTCATTTGGAGTTTTATTGGACCAGTTACCTTTATCGTTATGGTATGTCCAGTGATCTTCATGGCTGTGTGTTCACATGAATCTCTATTGTAGTCTTTGTGCATAGCAAGTGGGGAAAATAAAAAAAAAACAGGGGATCTCCAGACCTGGCTACGATGATCTACCTCATAGATAAAGCAATAATTGACTTCTCCAAGACAATGACAGATGCTGCAACATGAAGAGCCATTATGTGAAAACATCAAGCAAGGTCCTCTGTTATTTTCTTGCCTTGATTTTGCCGAACATAGTGCTTCGATTTTTGTGCAGATCAGTTCAGTCTCAGCAAAACCAGTCAATGCAAATCACTGTAGGAGAGAACCACTTTGCAGAGCCGGTATTAGAAGGGGCCGAGTAATGTTTTCGGGAGAAAGATTGTGCCAAGATTCAGAGAGGATTTTACAATAGAGGGCTGAAGTAGAATTATGTCCTTCAAAAATACGCAGCCTGCTCGTGAAAGACTCATATATAATGGCACACTGAGAATTTCTTTTCTTTTTTATGCAGCATGACTTTTCAAGAAGTAGGTGATAACTTTCTCTTCTGGTAGAGCGCTCACAGCAGCATTTCTATAGCTGGCTTTGTGAAACATTCAGACGAAGGGCATATATGATGTATCGTATTGACACAGCTGCTGTTGAAGCATGCAGTTATTTACTGGTTATGAATTTGCTGCTTCAACTAGATTGCTGAGGCACTGAAGCAAAAGACCTGTGGGGAGCTGAGAAATAGAAGTGTATAGAATGAAACAAAGAGCGAGAGATCTGAGCAGGTATTTACATGAGCTGTTTTCCCACTCCTCCACCCTAATCTTTGTCCTGGGTCAAACCTTGTCATTGTAGAAATGAAGACAGGACATGGCAAAGGTGGTGAAATGTTCGACCAAGGCCACGTTCATTATCTGCAGACAACATGACCTTCTCAGCGGCTGTCAAATGCTGAGATTACAGTAATGGAAAGTGCTATTTGTTCTACAGTAGCAGATGAGAAGCTGGTCCATGTGGCACTGAACATTAGCTAGCATTAAAAAAAGAAAAAAGCAGCAATGACTCACTCACTAACAAGCTGTAGATTAGACATCAACCAGAGTTGAAAGCTTTACAAAAGGACTCTTTATAGCGGCATGTGAGAGACCCTCATTTAGCCACTTCTCTGGCTGGATACATATACCGGATTGATGTATGTGTTTGCAGCAGCTCTGATCATAGTCATCTTCAACACAAGGCCTGTGTCCCTTATAAAGCTGATTTATGTTGAATACACAAGCAGCAGGGCTTATAATTCTCAGGCAGTGTGAGATGAGGCAAAATGGCTACACGTTCTACAGGGAGCAAGTCTTTCCCTAAACCTGTAATCCCTTGTTGTATTAGAACAACACACGTTTAAACTAATTGTAGTAGGGTTTTTTGGTAGTAGTAGAAGAGAATTTGGCTTTGACCTTTCTTATTAAAAAAAAGCAGTTGAGTGAAGGAGAAACCGCTCGCACATAAAGATCTGATTATTCAGCATGTGACACTTGCAGCAGGACGATTTTAAAAAAGAAAGAAAAATAAAATACTCCTGGTGAATCGAGCGTGAAAGGCCCTGAACTGATTTGATTGCTCTTTAAAAAGCGGTGGTTCCGGGAAGCTTTCAAAGGCATGCAGGCAGCCAGAGTTGAACCAGACACAAAAGAGTATTAGATCTATGTAAAAAAGAACAGGAAAGTAATAAGCAGTCTCGAGGCATTGGATCATGATGCGTCATGAGCTGTTTGCATCATCTGGAAAGCTCCATCTGCACTTTTAATATTTCATCCGGTTCATGCAGAGTTCACCGGGCACACACGCAGACTCCCACAGCACGTTTAAAAGCTCTCGCCACATTACAGCTCAGTTGGTGGGTAGGGAGGTGGGTTGTGGATTTGAGGGGGAGTTAAGTCAGGAACAGCTCTTACAAAGGTAGCCAAAACCCCAGGGAGGGCAGCAGTGAAAGTGAGTTAGTGGTGTGTGCTGGTGGAGTAGGTCAAGAGAGAGTATGCTTCTCTTGCTCCTTACACACACTCTCTCTTCACCTGTCTCATCAGATCCATGTCACCACTCCAGGCAGTACAAAAGTGTGTGAAGGGCATTTCGGTACACTGGAGTCAGGCCAATGCCACCAACAAGCACAACATCATGCTGGCACCATGGCAGTCTGCCAAAAGGGTCGTTACATTAGGATATTTCTTCCTCTTCTTATATTCATTGGCATTCATGCCTTGTCACCGTCTCCTGTGTAACAGCTGCTGATAAGAAGGAGGAGAGATATTGATTAGCTCTGCTGTCGAGGGCAGTGAACAAATCAATTAAATTGTGTGGCATCGCAAAACAAGTCGCTGTGCTGACGCTCATTTCACACCAGCTTGCGGTGGTGCTCACGAGTGATGCTATGAAGATGCAATTGTTTTGTGCTCACAGCACATACCATGGCATGTTAAAAATAAGATCTTGCAATCTCAGCATTTATTTTTTTGGTGTGGGGTTGTTTTATTGTGTGGACACGAGTGTGAAGGTAAAAGAGCCGAGGCTACTTTTCATTAATTCACACCTCCATTTCCATACCTCTATAATTCTATAATTTTTGTTTACTGTTGGACTTTTTTAGTTCTCTCTCAACCATGCTTTTGTTTATCTTGCAGTGTGCTAGAGTTTGATTTATTTTTCACAGTCTTATCAATATAGAAACACCCTGCGGTCGGCCGTGGCGGTTTTCATAAGCTGCATAGACTTTAATTCGGCACTTTTTTTCATGAAACATTTGTCATTTTTCTTGTTTTGTTTTGTTAAAATTATGGATTTATTAACACAGTCATGGACTCTTTTCAACAGCTTCATCTCATCTTCCTGGTCGTCACAATGTACAAAATGGTGAAGCACTCGACTTCATTGAAACCAGATTCCAGCAGGTTGGAAAACATAAAGTAAGTGAAGTTGTTTCCAGTTTTGTTATTTCTTTATTCCAAAACTGTTTTCTATGGCATTATAAAAGTCTAAAATGTAGAGGAAATTTATATACTACATTTTTAAAACAATGACATCACTGAAAACAAAACAATATAAATTAATTAACATAAATATTAAATATTAATTTAATTTAAAAAATACAAAATACGTATATTTTAAGATTCCAGTTGATATTGATCTAATTATCTATAGAAAAACTTTTCTTAGTGAGGGAATTCTTTAGAGTGGTGAAGTGTGCTTGCGTGTGTTTAGTTGGCTCTATGTACGTGTGTGTGTGTCTTTGGGGTTTATACAACCTGGTGGAGACATAAACCTAAATCTACACAGACACAAAGGAACTTGTGACAAAATTGAGGTCCCCATGGGTCCAAAAACTTCTTAGTCAAACGGGATGATTTTTTCAAGTGAAAATGCAGAAAGGTAAAGGTTAACGTTAGGGTTAGGGTTAAAGACAGGGAAAAGGGATAGAAAATACAGTTTGCACAGTGTAACAGCCATTACACCTATGGAGAGTCTCCAGCAGGATAGCAAACCAAATATGTGTGTTTTGTGTGTGTGTGTATATGTGTGTGTATGTGTGTGTGTGTAACAGGGTGTACCAGAGTTAATATTTGTGTGTATTGGGTAAGAAATTCAACCAGTTTTGAAAATAATTTTAAAACAGGAAAAAAGCTGTGACTTTTACTGCAAAAAAAATACATGTATTGGGTACCTATAGCACAAAGGTTAATCTGGAAATTATATGGCATGGAAATGGTCCGGTCCTGCTTTTGATGACCTTTTGTTTCTTGTTTCTAAATAATTTTTTTTTTCAATTTTTTAAGTTGCTTAGGTCACTTTATGGTCCTGCAAGTGTGGTTATTATTGTGTTTAGCAGTTACACTATTTCCAATCTGTCTGCTTTTGTTCACTCAAACAAACGCATGTATTTTTTAAAGCTTTAAAGTCTGTTACTATATTTTTAAGTTGATTGAGAAGGTTTTACAGTGCAGTTATAGTGCGAGGGATGTTACACACTGTTATGATTTAGTTTGAACCCTATCAGAATTTTTTTAAATTTAGGTTTGCAGGGCCAAAAATGGTAGCCTTTATGGCACTGGAGGCACTATTTGCATGTGCATCGAGCTAATCTGTGGCATCTCCTGTCTTTTTCCTTTCTGTTTTCTACATCTTTCCCCCCATCTCTCCTTTTCTTTCTTTCTCTCTCTCTCTTTCTGTCTGTCTGTTTCTCTCTGTTTTGTCTGTCTTTCTCTCCTCCTCTCTTCTTTTTCACCTTTCTCTTACCCAAACCAGTAATTATCGCGTTTGTGATGGCTACTATAATACCGATTTGCCTGGGTAAGCTTTTACCATATATCACAACCTGACGGCCACTCATAAAATCTTAGCGCTATTGTAAATTTTTTCATGGCACAAATATATACGGGCACATTTCCAATATTTTTTTATTTTAACTAGACCTCTCCACCTGTCACCCAGACCTGTTTTAACAGTTATTGTTTGTATAGCTGTGCTCATATATTACATTCTGAATAAATCAACCGTTTCTGCTTTGCCATTTAGTTGAAAAAGAAAGTAGAAAAGTAAAATACGAAAGCCAACTCTGACTGTAAATCTTTATTACAGTACTGCTTTTTTCTGGGCTGCTTTAAAGCCTATGATCCATATCTGTACTGTTTTTTTTTTTTTACAAAAGTGAATTGGCTCAGTACATTTTCTAGCCTCATCACTTTAAAATACGGAAAGATAATGATTCTTATTTTTCCTCTGAACCCACAAGTTTTATCTTTTTTTTCGGCTTTCAGCTTCACTATTAGCATTTTTTTTTTATTTTATTTTATTTTTTTGTTTTATTCTGGACTGTGATCTGTCTGACCCGGTTTTGTCTCTCTTCCCTTCTTACCATGCTCTCTAGCTATGAAGACTATAAACCATTTATCAAGTAAGATCGTCAGCTAGACGTTTCTTTCTCAACCTGTAGTTTCCCTTTCATCACTCTGCCACTCTCGTCAGTTCCTATAACCTTCGAGCTCCCCCATTCTCAGTTTTAAATGGCCATCCTCCATGTTTGTCAGTGCTGTTATTCGTCAGCAAGGGTGTCTGAAGCTTCTTTTGAATCTTCACACACCGCTCCTCCTTTTTCCTTTTTATTTGAAGTTCTTTATTCTCCTCTAACTCTATCTCTTTGGTTCCTTAGCCAGCCAAGATGTGTTCAGCGACCTCCTCAAGTGTAATGGATCTATTTAAAACGATTGCTGTCCTCCAGTGCAATATTCTCTTTCTCCTTCTTCTAAATGCAGCTTGAAAATGTCACGTTCCCTCACAAAGTAGTGTGGCACACACCAAATTTCCACACCTAAAGCGTTTAATATTAGACTAAGAACCAGATTGATCCACGTGCATATTTATTCATTTTTCCGTATTCAAACCTCGTTTTTCCCCCCTCACATTACTCATTTTTCCCAGCCCCAGATCAAATGATATGGACCTGTTTTTAAAACTGTTATTGCACTATATATATATGTCCACCCCCCCACCTTTTTGCTGTTTTTTATTTTTAAGATGTGTTACTTTTGATTCATTACTTTCAACCACAGTAGTGGCGCTGCCCTATAGACTCACCATTGGTTTTATGTGTCTGTTTTTGCAGGTGCTGGGTTTTAGGAGCATTTGCCTTGCTATGTCTTCTGGGTCTTACCTGGACCTTTGGTCTGTTATTCATCAATAGCGAGTCGGTTGTGCTGGCGTATCTCTTCACCATTTTCAACACCTTCCAAGGCTTATTCATCTTCATCTTTCACTGTTTGCTCCAGAAAAAAGTGAGCTTCAGTCATTTCCTATGCAAACAACCTTCCGTTTCTTTAAATTTATATTATTAAAACATATTTCATTAACTCAAGAACGGCTACACTATATAGACAAAGGTCTGTGGACACCTCACCGTCAGATCCATATGTGAATTCTCTTTCAAGTTTTGTTACAATAAGCACACAGTTGTCTAGAATTAGAAACTGAGGCCTAGTGGTTAAGGAGTTGGACTGATACCAGAAAGACCGGGGTTTGATTGCCAGCACCACCAATCCCCCAATGTGGTCTACTGAGCAAGGCCCTTAACCCCATTTTCCCAACTGTAAGTCGCTCTGGATAAGGGCATCTGCCAAATGCTGTAAATGTAAATAAACGACATTATTCCTTTACTTAGAGACCCCAACACTGTTCCAGCATAACAATGCTTATTTGCTTTGATTGGAGTGGAAAAACAAAAACACCAATGAACACCTTTGGAAATAAATAAATTGCCGATTTCAACACAGACTTCTTTACCTTATGTTAGTGCCAGAGCTTAATTATATTATTGTGAATTATTATATATTATTATATTAAGTGAAGCTTAATCGAACAACAAAATTGGAAGGAGTTCTAAAATACAATGTTTAAAAAAGGTAAATCCAAAACATTTAAAATTACTAATGTCTGTGATGGTCAGGTGTCTTTTGGTAATATACTGTATTCCACTATTCTAGTTCAACATATGTTTAAAAGTGCATGCCTGCAGGAACTTAAAGATTTCGACTGGCATTTTATTTGCAGGTTCGTCGAGAGTACAGCAAATGTCTCCGCCACACATCTTGTTGCAGTAGCTTGCCAACTGAAAACTCCCACAGTTGCACAAAGACAGCAACGACAAGGACAAGTGCTCGCTACTCCTCTGGCACTCAGGTAAACTCAGCACGCTGCATCCAAAAAACTAAAAAAAATCTGACCCAGATTTCAAGAAAATTGAAACGAACACACACTCACACAGACACGCACACACACAGTGAATAGAAAGCTTAATTGTGAATTACAAACTAAAACATTTATATTAAATGCAAATACTCTGTAGTGTAGAATGATTCCATTAAGGCAGGCAATGAAGTATTGCATTGATGTCTAAAGCATTCAGACAGATGATAATTTTTCAGTACACAGAATCAAGCTGTATCTGAGTTTGTTTTTTTTTTCAACATTTAAATATGTAATTAAAAATAGAAAAGATTTGGTGAAATAGCTCAAAAACCAATTTGTTACCACCAACAAAGTGAGTTTAACACTTAATAGCTGCCTTTGTTAATCTAACAGAGTCGAATCAGAAGAATGTGGAACGACACTGTAAGGAAACAATCCGAATCCTCCTTTATCTCGGGGGACATCAACAGTACATCAACCCTCAACCAAGGTCAGTTCCACACCAGCTCTTAAATAAACTCATTCAGAGCTAGTAGAGCTGTCCTTTATTTTTTTTATAAGTAAATAAATGAATGTTAAACAGAAATCAAAAGCAACAAACCAAAGTACAGTGGAGCCTTGGCATACTACGATTTTGCCTTAAGAACTGAACATTTTCAGGAGGTTTGCATTGACATACAAAGCATTTCAATTATATGAACAAACCGAAGTAAATGTTTTCTAAAGTCAAAACTTGTTTGTGACAGTGGAAAGCCAATCGAAGCTCAAGAATTATACACTTTTTGTCCAATTATAATACCAATGTAACTTTTAGTATACATTTAAAAGTTATGTATTCTAATTCTATTTATTTCATAATTTATGTTTATTTACATTTAGAGAAATTTAAAAAATAATTTTGTATTTTTAAATGTAAATATTTCTGATGGGAAAATTTGTATTGAAATACAAATAATCTTTTAAAGACCTCTGCTCAAGGAACCAATTACATTTATATGCCAAGGTTGCACTGTACAGTTTCACAGATATCTTCCACCATGATAAAAAAGACATGATCATTCAAAAAAACTTGGTGTTAATTAGCATTGACCCTTCCATTTAAGGGGATGTGGACTGGTTTTCCTGTAATTTTTTGTCACCTAGTGATGTAGAATCTTAAAAAAGGTAGTATTGTGCAGTGTGTCCAGACTATAAGCCACATCCTGTAGACGAAATGTGCATTTTAAGTTCATAAGCTTGTAGGCTCCTAACACACACCCAAGCACATAAATTAATCAAGATGTACAATGACCTAGTGGATGCTATTTGGAGGACTTAGCAAAAAATGTTATTTATTATTTAGCCAGGGCACAAATGTATGATGATGAGAAGATGGTGTTCAACTCTAGCTGACCAGAGTGGTAAGGTTGTGTTCCTCAGTCATTGCTTTGGCTTGCTCTAAAATGCTAAAGCAGTGCTTTATGCATGCTCAAGCCAGGAGAGGCTAACATCTTTTTACTCTCTTTATTCTTCCATTTCTTTGCACTGACTGAAACAATATATATTTCACAAATCTTTTTTTGACGGTCTAATGAGTAAAAAATTTTATTCCAAATGAACACACTCACTCATAACATGAACTGATCACCAGTTGATCTCATCTTTCCAGAGACATTAGAAGAACCTTCCAGTCCGGTAGATTTATTATTCTTTACAGTTTAGTTTGCATATTAATAACATATTAGACAAAGCAATATTACAATAACATGGCATAACATGTACCAAATATTTAATCTGATACATTGGTTTAGTATATTTAAAGACAGAAAGACATATTAAGAAAAACTAATGATTTTCAATGTTAAATTAGGTATGAATTTCTCAGCCAGCTTTTATCCATCATCAAATGTTATCAGCTTGTATATTTCGACATGTTCTCTGATCTTTTATCTTTCACTCTGTCTTGCTGATCCAGGAATGACTGCCAATTATCTACTAACAAACCCTCTTCTACGACCTCAAGGCACTAACAACCCATACAATACCTTACTGGCTGAAACGGTCGTATGTAACTCTCCTACAGCTCCTGTCTTTAACTCTCCAGGTGCGCTAACTAAACCAGTGCATTCCTCTGATGTACAAATTATGTACAAATAATGGACTTTATATGAATTTATACACACACACACACACACACACACACTGTGTGTTCAGTCAGTCGAAGGCGAAAAGTAAGCCATACAAGCTTAAGGAACGTGTGTATATATATATATATATATATATTTATACATTGTGTACTTGTGATTATAGACACACATATCTGTGTGTGTAGTACACAAGTACACAGTTTTTTATATATCACATTCTTTAGCAGTGCAGTTTATTCTACCCTGATTATTAGAATAAATCTTTTGATAGTCTGATAGATTGTATAGTATTTTGCCACATTGAAGGTGAAGCTATAGCTTATCCTAAAAAATGTGTAGAGAACCAGATATTGTTGGTTTATATTTTTTCTATCTTTGCTGTTGAAATAAAAGCTAATTATGCATAATCAAGGTGAAATTGATTGGTGCCCAATTCACTAGCTTCAGCCGACAACACAATTAAAGCATATGTGGCTGTGATTTACAAGCATGCCCCAGGGTGTGACATTCAAGTGCTGTGACATTTTGGAAATTGATGTGAAACCTTAATATCTATTTGCTCTGCTTCCCCCCCTTTTGCTGCATGCCTCTAGCGACCTACAGAGAGACAAGTATGGGAGTAAAACTTAACTTTGCCTATCAAATGTAAATTTTTTTCAGCATGATTTTCTAAAACGGCACAATCACTGTTTTAGCCTCAGACCATATTTATATTCAGTGAGCAAGTGGTTCATAAATCTTTTAAGGCTTAAAAGAAATATGGCCAGTATCCAGATTTACACATATAAAGAAAAAAAGACAATAAAATATGCAACAATAATAATAACAAACATTTCAATAAGAAACTTAAAAATAAACACACTGGTATTACAAAAAAGTATCATTAAAAAATATCCAAAATAATAAGAACTTATACATTTCTCTCACTATTACAAAATTTTTTGTTATAGCACATTACAATAAATAAAAAATAAAATGAATAAACTGGTATCCCTGTGGTTAAGGTTTTGGATTAGGTGTTCGATTCCCAGCAAAACTAAGTTGCCACTGCTGGGCCCCTGAGAAAGGTCCTTATATCCTAGTTGCTCAGGTCTATAAAAGACATATATGTTAGTCGCTTATCCAGAGTGACGTACACAGTGCTTTGAAGCCTTTACCAATGAATACATCAATATTGGTTCATTAGATTATAAACCAAGTATATAATAAGAAACTCTGAAGGAAACAAATGGGCCAGTTTTGTTTTTTGTTTTTTTTTAAAGAGTAAAGTCAACAGCAACACACTCAGCCCAGATAATAAATTATAAAAAAAATTGTGGCAGAGTCACTACATGAAACATATTTGCCACTTTTCTGTGCGTAATTGGAGTTATCAATGCAGTATCCTATCTTCACTCCTCATTAAATTATTATTATCACAAATAGAAGATCATCTGCGCTCCCTCTTATTAACGTCTGCAGGTAATTTGAATGAGGATATCTATGTGGTAAAGATCACCTCACTTTTCCTTTGTGCTCTAGATTGCATTTCCTCATATTATCAGGTTTCCTATATGCGAATTACTTTTGGCCATAATCAGCGAGGAACCGTTTCACAATAAAGCACAAACTTATATTTGTTTTAACACATATATTTGCACATTCACAAGAAGGCTTCCTTTTACACCCCTTTCTCTCAATCCCAAACCCCTGCTAGGCATTACAATTTTTTTTATTTAATTTCAATTCCTCTATTTGATGGGATGCCAGTAAAATATGACCTAGTGCAGCTTTATGCTGTTAAAAACAGAAAAGTGGTGGAGGGAAACATAAAATTTGTCACTGCAAGCTGTGAGGGAAGTGCAAAGCTGTAGGTTTCAAATCGACCTTTTACCTGCCCAAGGCAACAAAACTCACATTCCCACTTAATTATCTTCAGACTTAACAGCCCAGCTTTCAAAAAAACAAACCGAATGTGACATTTAATGAGGAGAAAAGCTTTTGTCTATTAGATTTAATTTGCTGAACCCTTGCTCACGTTGATTTTGTCAGTGAATACATCATGTTTTACAATAAAATCATTTCCTTTTTATTTCCTTTTATGTTGTCCATCAGCTAATCTTAGGCCAGATAGCCTGAACAGACAGACATGATGTGAGTTGTCGCAAGTTAGTCATTTCCACTTGCCTGTCTGTCGTGTTGTTGGATGGTTGCTTGCTGGCTTCTTCACGGTGAAAGACTTGGCTGTCTGTGTTTTTCTTCTTTTTGGTCTTTTTTTTGGCCATGTGGTTCTTTTTTCATTGCCTTTTTTGCATCTCAACCCCCACCACCCAACTCCATTCTCACCCCCCTTTCCGAAATAAGCTGGAAGACTATTGAATTATGTTAATAGTCTAACTTGCCCATCTGTGGCTCAACTTTGGCAGTGTCTTTAAAAATGTGTTCGTGATTTTTGTGCTATTTCTTTTGTTCATGTTGTTTAGGATACCGTAATTCTCATGCTAGCAGACAATAGAGAATACATCTAAACATCAAGAATAAGACATGCTTTAGATTTAAGTGTCATGCTTGAAATCTAAAGCCTGTCCTAAACAACATACATTATATATATATATATATATATATATATATATCTTTTAACTTTTTTATCATTTCAGGGCCAGTAGTAACTAACGTACACCCCCCTTCACATATTCTGTTGTTGTAGGACAGTCAATGAACAGTGCCAGGGATACAAGTGCAATGGATACTCTACCGCTAAATGGTAACTTCAATAATAGCTACTCGCTTCGGAACGGGGATTACGGCAACGGAGGTATTGCCCTGGACGATGCTGCCTTTGAGAAGATGATCATCTCAGACCTGGTGCAAAGCAACCTTAAAACATGCGCCAAAAAACTGCGACATGAGCCTCCTATCTTCACAAGAAATGCAGCAGGAGAAGGTAGCAGTAGCAAAGAAGAAACCACTGTAGCCGAAACTACATCCCTGGTGCCCATGGACAGCGAAAGCAGCCATTTAATGGTGGGGAGTCTGAGCTTGCACCACCACCACCAGCACCACCTGGATGCCCCTCTCATTCCCCAGCGGACTCACTCACTCCTGTATTACACACAGGAGAGAGTTAGAACCGATCCTACAATTACAAAACTTAGCCTGCAGCCAACCACTACGGACTCCCTGTACTCCAGAGAGCTGAATCTGAGAGACTCACCCTTAACCGAGGACAGTTTCCAAACAGAGCAACTCTCGCCCTCCAAACACAGTGAGGACGAGGACGCCTACTACAAGAGCATGCCCGATTTAGGGGCTGGCCAACAGATGAACAGCTTCTATGAAATGAGCAGAGGAAGCAGTGACGGTTATATAATTCCCATACCCCAATCCCCTAAAGACGAGTGTGAGCCAGAGGTGGACGTACGGGAAGGACAGATGCAGCTCATCACAAGCCTTTAATATGCTTTCTTTTTTTCTCTTTTGCAAAACAATCAGCACCGGTTGCCACAAGGACACAGGGTACTAGGCTAGGGTGTATATCAAGGTTCCTACATTATCTCTGTTTGTCTTTCACTACTTTTCCTTTTAGAAGTATACGATAGCTCTTCCCTGTATCCCTGACCTCTTCAAAAACATGTAAGACTTGTGTGGCTGCATTACGGTGTGATTCCACTTGTCTAAATTGGCACCGAATTTGACTGCAAAAACAATCAAATGTGGAATATAAAGGACAAACAAAGTCATAAAGCTGCCAGTGTTGACTGACTCAGAACAATGGAATGATTTTACCTAAAAAGAAAGATAAAAAAATACCAAATAATAGTATTTCCTGTTTGAGCTTGTACAATGTTTTTCAGAGGTTGTACATAGGGTCACTTATTTTAAATCCGGTTTTGTATTATATACAAAAGTGGAGTTTTTCAGCACGTAAGCAAAGATGTGTACTAAGATATTCTTAATGGGACTGTTTATTTAGGAAATAAATCCGTAGTCTGGCTACGACCCCCACCTTTACAGTGAAGATCAGAGTGTGCTGTATAACCACTAGCAATCAAACCACAGGCCTTATCTTCTCTTTGTTGTACAGTAAACCCATTGAAGATAATCAAGGATAATGGCATAAAAATATATATTTTCTTGTATTTCAGGTGCATAATAAAAAAGCAACATTAATTATGAGAAGGAAACATTTTAGTTAAGACTATAATTAAGACATTCAAACGAAACTATTGTGTGATAGAAAAAATGCACAAGCTATAAGAAAATCATTTGTTCTCACTGTTTATTCATCATGGTGTGTTTGGATGAGGATTAATATGAAATGAGTGGACATAGAGCTAAAAAGGGTTGCTGATATCAAATTCTATCTTGTTCAGGAAAATGAGTTTGCTGCACCAAAGCATCGGCCTTTAGGAGGAAATTAGAATTTATTCTTGCCTTTATTTAAAAGATTCTCACAGAATTGTCCAGGCATGAAAGTCTCTCCAGTCCACTGACAGACCTGTGGCAATCATGACACATTCTTTTAAATAGATTTCCAATATTTATTTATTAAATTATTCTCAATGACACTTTTTAAAATTATTTTGTGAATACATTGCAGCACTGGTTCATTCTTTGCATTAACATGTTAGTAAGGAGCCCATACAAAAATGTAAAATTTAACACTTGTTCAACAATAAATAAATGTGAAGTTTTGGCTATTAAAGCATGTTTTTTTATTTCCTTGACTTGGTTTGCTGTGTTTCTGTGGACAAAACAGAGCATCACTTTATATTATTAATGTTTAAATTGGTTTTTTGCAACTTTCTGAGTGCTTATCTGCAAACACTTTTCACTTAGGCTTCCAGGCAACAGTCAGAGCAAGATAGTAGATGTAGGAAAGTCACTTCACACTGATTTAAAGCATCGTAATACATGTGCACTGTTTTATTAACGCGCCTGATCGGTCATATGGTGTTGATGGTGTTTTTATAGCAGCACACACGGCTGCATGGTTTATACTATATTTATCTCAGTTGGCATAGAGACTAATTTCAACAAACAGATTTACAAACAAGGCAGTAATTTTTATTTTGCCTTAGTTTATTGTGAAGATATTAGAGTCTTCAGTGTCAGAGCCCTTTTGTTCGTTTGTAACATATCTAATGTGCTTGTTGTTATTTATTTATTTCTAATTTGGGGTTGCGGTTTCAATAATTTCTCAAGAAAATAAAGTCTGGTTTATAGCAAGAAAAAACAGAAGCTTTACAAGTGACATTTTTAAATAAATCAATAAACTAATTTAATGATTATCATTTGTATAATGCTGTGTAAAATAGAAAATAAGAGTTGTGATTTTATTAAACATCCATAGACTTTAAGGTCTAAGGTCCTGATGAAAACCTAAATGGTTCATAGAAGTCATAAAATAACTGTCCAAACGAGACAGGCAACGAGTAGCCTCCCTTTCAGAGAACCATAGTTACTGCTAGAGGTGAGAGTACATAGTGATCAAAATAAATGGCATCTGTAAATTAAATGCTTATGTTGTACCTAAAAGCTGGGAACCATTTATTCGGTTCTTAAGTTATACAAGTGAAATCCACTTCCTGGTAGATCCACTTCCTGGTTAATTTCATTCGGAATACAGTGGGCTGAATACTTAAGGGTAGACCAGAGGTAACATCGTTTGAGCAACGAAACCCAAACAGATCCATCCCAAGTAATAAATAATTCCCACTGTGATTGTTGGTGTTTTTTATTCTCTGTGATGCATATTGTTAACTGAATCATTCCTGAACTATTTAAAAAGAAAAGAAAAAGAGAACATATAAACCCCCCCACACACACTCATGCGGATCCCTTTTATGTAAATATTGTAATATATGCAGAGGTTAATAACTCTATTATGCTGTTCACTTTCTTCTTAACAGTTTGCTGTATTGCTTTCCGTTCAAGAAGCTCTGTTAAGATTGTAAAAAAAAAAAAAAAAAAAACACCTCACAGTGTCATCCATGTCTTCTGCCCAATGACCCGAAACTCTCTTGTTTGGATCTGTCTGTGGTTTTCCTTCCATCACACACTGTCATGTCTGTCACAGTGCACTGTCCTTCCGTAACCCTAAAACTCTAGAGCTTGTTTGACAGGTACATATCAAACAGCAGAAGGGAAAGTCTGCGTTCTCTACATTGTTCTGTGTTACTTCTACTTCTGTCAGAGGTCCATTATGTTACTTCACACCAAACCCAGTGAAAATGGTTTCAGTTAGTGAAAGTATTGATTGTATTTTGCTAATTGCAGAAATGGTGTGAAATAGGCAGCAATAAATATAATAAACCTTTCTGATGTATTGTTGATTCTCATTAAAATTCCAAAGGAATATTTGGGCAGGAATTGTCTAAGGATCTGTTGGTTGCATGTGAACTGGAATTGAAGTCAGTTTCGAATTTTCATCTGCCGGTAACATTGATTTAAACATCATACTGTTTTTCTCCTGCAGTTGCTTTTCACTGAACTCATTCCTTAATAAACAATAACCTGCTAGTGAGGTGCTTACAATCTAAACTAACAATAACAAAGTGTCTTATTCTACATAAGCAATATCTCCTCTGACAAATCTTTAGTCAGATCGGGTCACCTTGTGTTGTGAATTTAATACTCTTGTGTCATATATATTTTTACACAAGTCATCGTAAGGATTGTAGTATTGGTAGCACAGTGGTTAAAGTGTAGTACTGCTAATTGAAAGATAGTTTGTTCATCTCCCAGCATCACTTAGTTGACACTGCCAGGCCCCTCAGGAAGGTATTTAAGAGACTCCACAATGCCAGTGACTTGCAAGTCTTGAATCCTGTAAAATGGTGGGACCAGTCAAATAGGTTATGTAAATGTAAATGCCTTCATTTATACCTATATACTTTTTTTTACAGCACAGCAAAATTCCTTTTCATATCCCATCTTAGTTAGTTGAAATCAGAGCACAGGGTCAGCTATGATAAAATTCTTGCTCAGGGACCCGACAGTGATGGGCTGGCATTGGTGGAATTTACAACAACTCCGTAACCATTTAGGCCGCTACTGCCCACTGTTATAGAGAAACAGTGTTGATCATAGGCCAAAGGACGGCCATCTGGGATTGTATGTTGAGGCAACACTGCGATCAATGATGGATTGTTGGGGGAAATGGTGACCAGTGTTTGGTGCTTACGTCAGTTTTTGATGGTCAGGATATCCATGTTCTGTACAAGACAGTGACTTGTCAAATCTCATAACAGATTCTCAACATTTGTACAGTATATGTTCAATGGTGAGCTGCAGCTTTGTGTCATCACCTGTCTGCTAGCTGTCTGTCTCCATCTCAGGTAAGATGTTTTTCTTGGTGATATTGGTTTATAAGTAGTTTGAACAAATGTTAGAGTTTAGAAACAGAGTTTTTAAAGTGTTTACTGGTTTAATTTGAACTGGATGAAATGGACTCACTACATTAAAGTGACATAATAAAAATTCTTGTTAGAACACTTTTCTTTCTGTTTGAAAGCCTGGTTTAATCAATGCTTTTGTGCGCGTTAGAGTAAAAAACATAAAAACTGACAATAATGCACATTTCAGAAATCTTAATTAAAAAAACACATAATCAAGCTTAAACAACACATACTCATTTATGTGAGTACAAGTAATCATATTTGTTATTCCTTAAACTATAAAGAAAAATGTTTGACATCATAAAAATATGAAAGTTAGGGTTTCTGACATTTTGATTAATCCACTATTTTTAGAAAAACCCAATTCCCAGCAAAGGTTTGGTTCACTAAAACATGATTCCCCCAATGGATATCCAACCTAGAACTGCTTACTGAACTGCTCTTCCTGCGGCGGTAGCAGGCACCTCAACCCAAACGAAAAGGAACGGGTGTATCCTCAGGAGAAAAGTTGGAAACAAATGTTCTTAATTCAAATTTATTTCAATAAAATGCTGTAAAACAAAGTGGCCCCGAGTGACAGCTTGTTTTAGTTTATTTCCTGCACGTTGTGTCCTGTTGCCGAGCTGGACTGCATTCTAATGAAAAGATAGCCTCCTGTTGTTTCACTTGAAAGCTGGAGCTGATCCACCTTATCTACAGCTATGCTTTTTTTTATTTAATAATGTCATTAAAAACTATTCGGCAACAAATGTGTTAAAATATAGAAATATGCCTACCATATGTGATTCATGAAAAACTGGTATATTAAACAACATTTATTTAATTTTGAGTGTCATTTGAAGTTGGGAAACATTAAATAGATGAGATGACACGTTTTTTACTATCACTGACGATAGACACTTTCTTATCAGCTACTCTTTTTTTTTCTTGTGTTAATAAGGTATTACAGAGATTTTTTACAAGTTAAACTATTAAATTTATAGACTTTACTTTGCTAGAAATCATTGTAAAAGGACATTTATCGACAACATGCAAAACGTCAATAAAATCGGTTTAGCGTATGTATCATGTATATTTCTATTCTATTTCTGTCATTGTGATGGAGCGGTTACTATAGAAACATTAAGATGTTAGAAGATTTTAGATTGATGTAGTATAATCCTGTGATTTCTATTACAGCCAGACCGGGTTCTTGACAACCATAGAAGAGTGGGCAGACAGAAGGGTTAAGCTGCATTTATCAAAAAGTAAAGAAAAAAGAAAAGGAGAAAAAAGAAGAGAAACATATTTTTATACCGCAAATTGGTTTAGCAAGAAAGAAGTTTGGGTGGGCTCAGCCCAGCTCTGCCCATGCCTAGAGCCGACCCTGTACTACAGTCAAAATTTCCCTTATTGCAAACATCTTTAGCCATCAGATGTAGGACTTTTTTATAGAATCTCTTACATTTATTAGTGCATATTTACAACTATTTTATTTCCTCTGATAAATGATGAAATCCAGATTTCCTGGATGATGCATTGGTATTTTACAGTGCCCATGTTTCCCAGTTAATCCTAAATCCAGATGAATGAATGTCTGCACTCTGAAGTTTTGCCATCACATGATGGTAGTGTCTAGATAAAAAAAAACTTGCGGAAAAAAACTATGTATATTGCTCTCAGGAAGATCGTGAATAAGTGGTTTTGGATTTGGACTGCAAACTGGAAGATTATGTGTTTAATTCCCAGCACCACCAATTTACCACTGCTGGGCCCCTGAGCAGGGGCCTTAACCCCTATTTGCTAAATTGTATAAAAGAGTTAAATGTAAGTCATTTGTCAAACGCAAGCACCTGTGAAACTAAACCAATTTAATATTGCACACAGCATGTGTTCTGGAGAAACAACCTTTGGTTTGCGTTAGGCCGTGTTTAATGATGCCGCTTGTGCTCTATCTCCCTGCGGCTCATTGGGTTATTGAAACGGTTCTAAATTCAAGAGCTCCTAAAGGAATTTTTTAGAAAGATTATTCTAAGAAATAAAGGATTTCTCTTGGTCAAGAGAGCATTTGTTGGACCCTATTAAATCAGTGGCATCTCTAGGTGGCCAGAGGAGGACAGAAAAAGTCTGGCAATACATTCATCTTCTATACACACTTATTCCCTAACTCTGAGTCAAAATGGGTCTGATGCAGTCTATTTCAGCACACATAGGGCAAAAAGCAGGGATACTCCCTCAGCAGGTTGCCAGTCTATTGCATGGCCACACACAGACGAACAATTAAACACTCACACTCAACTCACTCTCACTCCTGTCGGCACTTTAGAATCACCAATTAACGTAATGTACGTGTTTTTGTACAGTAGAAGGGAACCAAAGTACCCAGAATAAACCCATACAACCACAGAGAGAACATGCAAACTCTGCACAGAAAGAACCCTTGCTCGGGAATCACACCCACTAACTTCATGTCTTCATTTATCGCATCCATATACCTTCTCTTTGG
>JAOTQW010000004.1:10411792-10422463 GCA_026260075.1 Sisor rabdophorus | reverse complement strand
ATTGGTAACTCTAAATTGCCCATAGGAGTGAATGTGTGAGTGTGTGGTTGTGTGTGTCTGTGTGGCCCTGCAATGGACTAGGTGTACCCCCTATCTCTCGCCCTATGTGCGCTGGGATAGGCTCCAGCAGACCCCCGTGACCCTGAAATCAGGAATAAGCGGGTAAAAAAGATGAATAAATGAAAGATTAATTTAAAGTATGGGCAAAAAAAACAAAAAAGAAGTCAGTGTCAGATTTAATAGTAACTTACGGTAAGGCCAAAAAATTACCACGTTATCTGATGTGGTTGTTTCAAGTAAAAAGCATTGCATTATGTAACTGTTTAGTGAAACAATAACTAAATGTCCGTCCATGGATGATTGTTTTACGTACATACTTTATATAGCTGCAGCCAATTACAGGACTCACCATCTATTTATACATAACATGATTTGATTGACTATTAACCAAAGCAAAGTAAACATAAATGTCTTATAGATTTAATATTATCTAGAGTGAAAGGTAAAAGTTTTTTTTTTCCTCCCAGAATCTACTCAAGTTAATGCAACAAACTAAATGTTAAGCATTTCTAACCACCTTTGGCCTAAACTTTCGTACACCCAGAAACTAATGCTTATGACGGGTATCTGCATAATTACATGCTGTGTGGTAATTAGCTTTTATATATATGTAAAAGAAAAAGAGCATGCTAATCTGTTTATTGTACATATGATGACATGTAGGATGCTCCATGTCATCACCTTTTTTACACCTTAACAGCTGTCCTGTAATAAAGGAAAATTACGATTCATGTATCTTGCTGTTTTGGTGGCCATAATATGTGTACATAATTTTTAAAGCTTTATTCCTCCATCACTTCCTCTGTGGTACATTAAGCAAAAGGAAGCTTAAGAACATGATCAGTCTTAAGGTGAACAAACATTTATTTTGATGTGATCTAATTCGTCACAGATTTCCCTAAGCGTTACAGCATTTAACATGTCTGTCTACAAGTCAGAAATGGGAGAACTGGGGCTTATCAGGCTAAACACACAGGCAGTATTTTTTAGAATTAATTTGAAACAGAAGGTAAAATAATGGGAGCCAATTTGATATGAGGCAGCTGGTAAGTCAGAAAAGCTTCATGAGGCCGTTCTGTCTGCATGAAACCATTATATCTGAATAGCGATTTTACAGATGCAGCTGTTGGCATGGGTTTTTGTGTTTATGTTTTGACACAGTCCACTAATTATAAACTGGCTTAGCAGTGAGAAAGAAAAAACAATGAGCGGCCTGAACAATGGAACGTGACATTAGGTTAGATTACAACAGTGACATAGATAATGATAATTAAATTCAGATTTCTATGCAAGACAATTTCAGAGTAACGATGTAATGAGAGATAAAAGATACGTGTGTGTCAGATCACTTGTCAGACGAAGATACTAAGCTGTCACACACTTTTCAGATGGCCCTTTGTCAGAGTTGAATACTGACAGGTTGGTATGTAAACACGAACAAGGCTGGCGAAAAAAGGATAATTATATTATTACAGTAGTTATCCCCTTAATTGTCTAGTAACATGGTAATGATCTAAAATAGCCAGTAAACTGCAGCTACTTAGCGCCACACAATTTAAAGTATTTGCCCCATGTGAAAACTGTGTAATGAATGATAAGATGTAAGAATTACTGCAGTGTTGTTGATGGTGATGATGACGATTGTAGGGTGAAACCAAAGATTATGATGGATCCGAGCCTAATTATTTTCCACCATTTAATTTGCATGTCTTTACTGGAAAGTAGCAAATGAAAAATCATTAAAATCTCATGACACGCTCATTCCTTACCAACATCTTTTATTCAGAGCTGCTCCAGGCAATGTCCAGCACTGTCATCTGACTTAAAACTAATGTTAACACGAGAAGGTTCCGTAATGAGCGCATATCCTGCTGAAGCTCCCTCAAACTTTCCTACCCAGGCAGCCACCTGCCCAGAGGGGCGTGTGACAGAAACTCGGCACATGTTTGGCTTTTGCTCATGTTCAATTGTAATGAGCAGACATTTTAGCAAATCAGAATATTTGATGATGTCTGATGACCTTGACAGGAGAGATTTCATGTTAGTGAGCCAGTCAAATAATGAACGTTATTGTACTACAGGGAATATAATGAACAATTCTGTCACTGAAAAAGGAGAGAGAGAGAGAGAGAGAGAGAGAGTCAGAGAGAGAGAGAGAGAGAGAGAGAGATAGAGAGAGATGGGTGGATCAGAAATGGTTACACTCTAACTCATCAGCAAAATTTTGCTTTTTATTTTAAATTTAAGGATTTGCTTGATGTTTTGTGTCATGCTTTTTGTTAAATTCAGTATTAACAAAAAACTGATACAATAGCAACAATATTATATTTCTTATTGATATTATTGTTAATAATCAACTAATATAAATATATATAATAAAAAAATAGCAACAAGAACAATAATATTGATAATTATTCTCTTGAAACATTATTATTACTAGTAATAGTAGCAGTAAGAGTAGTAGTAGTTGCAAAAAATATTTAAACAACAATAGAAACCTTTATTTAATTGCAAATAAATAGGAAGTTTAATGTATGCAGAAATAGTTTACATGAATAATGTTGCCAAATTAAAAGAGCAATATTAACTATAACAGATCCATACATAGCATCATATATTGCATACATAACAGGTCAAAAGCTGGTGTTGAGCCTTAAAATTTCAGTTCAACATTTTAAATTTACCAAATGACAAATTACATAGGCTATTAACAGCACAATTATCAGACTAGTGTTCATTCTCCAATCCGTCAATAGCACTTTACCTTAAACCATTAAATGGCAGATATAGTTACAGATATAGTTATTAATTTAATTTCTAAATTAATTATATTCCAATTATTTATGAAAAGAATTTCTGGTAGAGGTCCTCTGCCCTGCACATACCTCACGAGTGATTTCTTTGTTCTAACACACCCACAGAGGAACAGATGCAGGGAATGAACTCTCGGAAGATTTGAAATTCACCTCAACATTTATCACATTTATCTAAAACAGTAGCAGCCATTCAACAATGTTTTAAACCTTTTGCCATACATCACCAAAAATCTTCCAGAGCCTCTAAACTTCTGGGACGAGATGACTGCGAATATATCAGTGTGTCTTTACAGAAGGGGATTTTTTTTCTATGTTGTAGTAGAGTGCCTATAAATTTTATTTGTGGGCTGGTGTTATCCCTGTATTAAGGTTGTATTGATCAACATTCATTACCAGCTTTAATTGGTTCAATGATAAAATTCAAATATATTAATATTTACAAATATATTAAACTATTGTCTATTAAGTGTTTAATAAAATAATATTTTATATTTTTAATTATTCCTGGATTTGTACAATTGTTTAAAGTTATTTTTAGAAAATGTTTTTTATAAGGGGCAAAATATTGTCTTCAATAAAATCGTACTGTCAAATCAACCACTGAAATCCCAACTATTGTGTTCCAAAACACCCCTGCCCAACAACACTGTTATGGTATTGGAATGCTTATGGATTGATAATGAGTTTAATTCCCAAGACCCAAAAAAAAAGATAAAGACGTCTGTTGAATGAATTTAACTATAAATAACAAAGATTTTAGAAACTCCCATCTCGTTATTTTGGTTGTCACATTGTCTTCTTGTTTGTGCCAAATGTGTCCCGTTGTTAAGTTTTGCTAATTGCCTGATTTCTGCTTACCATTTTTACACATTTAAAGTCCTTTCATATCAGATATAATTTACGTTTTTTCTACAAACAATATTAATATATTATACTTTGTTATTAGATTGGTCTGCACTTCTAGCCTAATTTATATTCATCCATGTGTTAACAAAGAATTGGTTCTGTTTCAAAGCACCATTCAAATGCTTAAAGCTCATTTGGGTTTAGCAAAATTCCGGATGAGCATGTCTGAATGTAGAGACGCTTACTGAGATCGTCTGAGTTTACTTCCTTTTTATTGACAGTTTTAGGTACTAATGGGCCAGCACTTATGTACGGAAAAAGGGACGCTGTCAGTCATAAGGTGTACTAACATCCATAAAGGGCTCTTTGAATTACTCTTAACAGGGACGGGAGATGTTTAGATAATTGGCAAGATGGATTTGCACCCTGATAAATATTTCAACGCGTTGGCTTTGTTTATTGATTGAGTCAGTAATTTCCACACATAAGACTTTAGCGCTAATGAAGGAGGTTCCAGCCTGTCCAGACATTCTTCGCCACATCGCACTCATGCCTGTGAATTATGCCGTAATAAATTAACAACTTCTGAGAGGACTCTTCCTGCCAGAGAAAAGCCACTCTACGACACTTTTGGCTTCATTTCATGTGCAGAGAGCAAAGTGAAGTGAATGATGACAGGAGAATTTCAAAGTTGGCAACTGTACTTATCCTTATTGCCATGTGCTTGTTCATATTTCAGCATGAAAACATTTCCTTATCTAAATCGGTGCTTTATACATAATCAATCACCAAAATCTGTTGGGTACTTTCACCGTGTTTCATGCCATGGAGTCATTCTTTGAATTTTGTTATGCTTGCTTTTCAATCCACAGACATTTAGACTCAATCATTGGCCCCATTTCACATTTTGCTGATCTCTGGCAAAAGTTTTCATTCTATTCCGTTTCCCAATATGACAGAATATTAATATTTGTCCAAGTCTAGCAATCATGGTTTGAAATTCGCTACACTCTGCCTGGAGGAATTCACAGGGGGCGGGGGGGGGAGATGGGGGGCAAGGACAAGTACACAGACGTGCTAATTAAAGTTGAGCTGCTCCCGCTTCCTTCCACCAGCCTGGCGCCTTGTCCCATCACCGTAATGAGAACATCACATTTGTTTCCCAATACCTAAATATCTCCTTGAGTGATCAATACGGTGCATCACCATAAATCACACTGCAGCTGCCTGTTTTAAGTCTAAAAGTCAATACCATCCATGGAATCTGCTAATGTTGGATACAGCATCTCTTTCATCACTTTAGGCCTGAAAAACAAAAATAATGCACATTTGTGACTTTTCACCTCCTGGAGAAACACAGCTGCCAATCCAGAGCTTTAAAAGCTCACTAGGCAGAAGATACTTAGTCATATGCTAAAGGGCAAAAAACTGTGACGTTTCATTGTGATCACGACTGAAAAAGCACGCTATTAAATGGCTGAGCAATTACAACGATCAGATGAGAAATTTGTAGGATGCCTTATTTGGTAGACAAAGTGGCCTTTTTAAAGGAGCATTAATACTGTGATTATTTAGACTGCAAATGGGCACGCCGAGGGAGGTCCAGGGAAACGTGAGAAATTGCTTTTCTCAATTTTCTGCTACGTTTACCTGAATTGCAGAAACAGCACTCTTTTCAATAGGAGGTGGTGGCTTCTGGATGTATAAAGGTTCCATTTCCTAAAAGTGTAGATGTTAAGCATTTTCCTGATTGCATTTACCCCATGTAACTACTAAAAATTAACTTTTATTATATGATCATTATTATTTTCAACATTAAATCTAAAAAAATGTGCATTTAAATATTTAAATGATAATACCCCCATCCTAGACGGCGATAATTTACCTTTTCACACGGTTTAATTTTTTCTTTTAAGTAAATAAAAGTTTTTGGGTTTTTTTAAGTTTTCTTCTGCAATATTATTGTATGTAAAACAGAGACCTTGTCAGTAAATATTACCATATTTTGATTTTAAAAAATTAAAAGATTTTGGATAAACATTACTTGCTGGTTGTCGTTATGTATTTATTTATCTTCTATACCTGTTTATTTCCTAACCCTGGGTCACCTTGGACAGGTCTCAGTCCAGCACAGGGCAACACATGGACTTCTATGGACAATTTTAGAAACACTAATCAACTAAATGTACATGACTGTAGAAGGAAACCGGACAACGAAATGAGACCATACAAACTCAGGAAATCAGGAATAGAACCCGGGGTTTTAAACATTCATGCAAACTGAATAAAAAACATTAATGATTTGTCTAGATTTCAAAAGTAAGCTATTTTATAAAAGCTACAGATATATTTTATTTCAATCTTTGTAACTTTTTGATATATACGTTTTAAGAAATAGTTTCGAAATTGCATTGTGATTGTGAAATCATTCAGATGCTGGATGTATTTCCCTCTCAGAAATCTCTGTGATTTACTTTCTGGTCTAATATTTAATCTCTTTATTAAGCACAGCTTGTTGATGATGCAAGAGTTTTTAATTTTCACCTACAGAGACACTAACCTACAGAGCTAATATCAATTTCACTGTCATTTTTCTTAATTTTGCCTAATTTGATTTACTAAATTTTATTAACTTCTAATAAACAGCTATTCAGCTCTCAAATTCTCAGATTATATTTATTGCAATCAAAAAGTTTACATTTTTTACAGGTTTAAAATACAAGACTTTTATTTTTATGTTTTTTATATTTTTTTATTTGAAGTTACATGTAAACTTGCATGTGTACTTGCAAGTTACATGTAAAGAATTAAATAAGATTTAATATTTATATTTATTTATTGAATAATATTTTCAAAAATAAGTCGGTGTTACACTTGCATTTATTTTCTTGTATACGTCCAGAGAATTAGTGTTTCTATATTTTTTTGGCTGAAATTTTTGTTTTGTTCATGTAGGGTGTATGAAAGTTGTACTTTTTGATTATAGCCATTCTTAAAATAGTGGTATAAATAATCCAAATTTGGTCTTTTAAATTGTGTCTTTCCTGCCAACAGAAAACATTCCCACAACATTTGTTGTTTTCTAAATGTTAGGAAAAACATTTAAAAATATATATATAATTCATAATGTTAAGGAAAAACCTAATTGAAAGAATGTTCATAAAGCGTCCTTATGACATTACTTAAGACCTTAACATTCTACAAACTTGGAAACATTTTTAATCCCCAAAATGAATTTGACTGTATGATCAGCTGAGCTGTGATGTGCTTGCATGCTAGATTTATGTAATTTTCAGCATGACATTCTTAAGATGTCAAGCTTTCGTGCTTTTTTTTATTAAGCCTCTTATCTGTAACATGATAATTACTGTAAGTTAAACATAGAAAAACAAAATAGACCTTTTCAGAGATGATGTCATTTGAGTTATTAATGCCCTAAATCCTGTATCGGTAGATAGTTTGGAAAGACTACATGTCCTTCCTCACCTATTTTTGGATCATTTTACCGGCCTTTTCCCGGCCTCCACCAGCATTAAAGATCATTTATAAATTATCTAGGCATATTCCGTTTATGAAGGGAGTCTGCGTTTGCCAGGAAAGAATAGCAGTGTTTTATCTCTCACTTTGTAATAATACATATCAGCTGGACACAGTGGGCACTTAAACGCTTAGATTTATGATCCCTGAAAAGGCAATAACATCGTAGATTACCTTCTATTTACAAAAAGTGCCTAAAAGATATGAGTGTGTGTGTGTATGTGTGTGTGTGTCTCTGGAGGAGTGTGCTAAATAACAGGCTTTGTTTGACAGTTTGGGATGTTGAGAGTTGACAGGCAGCTTACTCCTGGTCTCTGTTTTGTGTGTGTGTGTGTGTGTGTGTCATGGGGCTGATGAGGGAGTATAGGGGGAATAGACTCTTGTGTGGTTTGACTAATAGGAAGGCAGTTCTTAGCATTTCCAGTAGCCAGGGCAGACGGTTGAACTCTCTGGGCAGTTTGCTTCAGTTGCCTGGCAAAGATTTCCTGTCAGATTGCGTCAATAAAAAGACAGAAAGGTTTCGATAGCACAGATACCTGTCCGAATACATTTACCTTATCTGAATTTAGTGATTTTAGCAGGAAGTTTTCTAAAGTTTAACCATTTCATTTGAAACCATGGAAAACATATAGAAAGCCTTTTCATGCAAACCTTTTCTGGATCTTTTCCTAAACAGATGAAACCTTTTTTTTGGCAATCCGGGAAGTCATCTGCAGACAAAGGAATTGCTAATCGCAACGAATAACAGTTAAAATTAGCAAACGAGTAAACATCTTGATATAATTTAGTCTGAGTGATCCAGATGTTGGCACTGGTGCTGTTTATATGTTTGGAAAAGCATAATTATAAAAGTGACAAATAATTATCTGTGGTTAATTTGGTTTTAATTTTTTTCTTTATTGACTATACAGGAAACTGTAATTAAGTTAAATAAAATTCTCTAATGTATTGGGTGATTTGGTATAATCAGAAATAATTGCAAGAATGTGATATTTCAAAATGGTTTTTAAATGTCTGGCTTTAATGTATGATTCATAAGAAGTAATAATAATAAAAATGACAATAAAAATAAGTGTTATTAATAATAATTTCACAATTCTGATAAAAATCCTCCCCTTCCACAAGAAATTACTATTAGCTATACTACTAATATTATTATGATAATCGTGAGAATGAACCTTTCTTACCTGCTTCTTAATCTCCGTTAGTGCATGTCTTTATAAAGAGGTTATAAGTGTGGAAATAGGGGAAGTAGTAGCCTAGTGATTAAGTTGTTGGACTACAAATTAAAAGATCAAGGTTTGATTACCAGCACCAGCAAGTTGCCACCACTGGGACAATGAGCAAGGCCTCCCTTTCCTCCTATTGTTTAGCTGTATAACATAGATGAATGTAAGTCACTCTGGATAAGGGTGACACAAATATAAAAATAGCTTTTATATATTGACATGCTGAATTCTCACTGTATAAATCTGCCAGTAAATGATGTAAATATAAAGTTTGAATAATGTATATATTTATAATGAGACAAAGAGGTTTTGTGACCTGTAGGGAGTTAAAGTGATCCAGAGGCAACAGGGGGCTCAAGCACTTACAGGCTTTTCTAGAGATTAGTGAATGTAGACAGGCTTGGTTAATGCTATAAGTGCCGTGTCCTTGCACCTTAAAACAAAATGCCCTTTTAAAAAAGAATATATTAGAATGCTCTAGACTCTTTCACACACAATGTTATGACAAATCTACAACCTAGTGGATTGTCATGTAGATCCTTGCCTGAGGGGAAGTCTAACCGTTTGTCCAGCATGCCCTGCAGTGATTTTCTGCTTTTTTCTCCTCTTCACTTTTATTCTTACAGTTTCTCTTTCTATTTTTCTCCCTCAAGACTGTAGCAAGTGTTAAAAAAAAGTTTTTCTTAGCAAACTTGGATAACTGTAGGATTTCTTGAGGGCACAGACAGTGAATAGTATCCCGAGATATTTTTTGGTCATTTGTATACCAACCAAAAGGGATCACGCTGTTAAATATTGCCAGGCATAAGCTCGGATTCGGATCTGCAGGTGATCTCTCCATCGAAAAAGACATCCTGTGCTTCATCTCTGTAAGGAAACACGTCTGTTCATACATGCTGACAAGTGCTACAGCTTTGCGGTGTGCAAAATGACTTTCTGAACGCAAATATATCTGATATGTGGAAATAAGCTGATTTGATAAAAATGGAAACGCTCGCTTTTGGATTTTGTTTTCTCCACTAGCTGTTAAAAAAGGTAATAAAAACAGTAGTGTACCCCTTTCTAAAAGTTCAGAAACATTTTCTGAATTAATAATTAAATAAGACACTAACATTTAGATGAGATCCTGGGATGGCAGATTTTATTTATTTATTTATTTTACATTTTAATGTGTGGTCTTTGGAAACGGGGAAGAAGCAATCAAGTTTCGAATATAGCTTGTGGGCACCACAGTCGTAACTGCTTCTGGGAATGATTTGACTCCAATAGCATTTATAGGCTAGGATGGCAAAGTAAGAAACACACCATATGTTTGAGTTTAGTGCAAAGCTTTTTTCTTAAGGAAAGAGACATAATTTAAGTTGTCACATCTGTGCACAGGCTGCTAGACTAGAATTTATCATTGATTCAAATGGTTTATCAACTCCTCAAACAACAACCAGAGGGGTTTTTGCATCTCTGCAACCTCTATAATCTTCTTATATTTTACAAACAGTCTGCACCAACAGGGTAGGAGGTTGTTACCATGCCAGTAAGGAATCTGGTGATGAGCCATTACCATCGGCAGAAGGCAAAACTGTGAAGAATATTCATAAGGAAACAACATTCAGCTTTGTACATTTGAGGACAGTTTTGAATCAGGCAACAGAAAAATTGTAATTGAGATGCCTCTTCAAGCCGCAACATCAACATGCTCTAATAATTGCATAATTTAAATTTAACAATCGTAAGTTTGGATTGTGCATAAAATACACAATATAATCAGGTATTTGTGTACAGCTTACCTGCATAGCAATAATAATAAGTTTTTTCATTTATAAAGTGTTTTATAGCAAGGAAGATTGTTAAAGCAAAAGCAGCTTCACAGAATAAAATAACACAATGCATCAAACACTTACTAAAAACACTCAGTTTAGTTTCTAATTAAGCAAGCCAGAGACAACAACTTCATCTGTGACAAAACGATGTGAAAAACGCAGGACAAACTAGGCTCAGTCAGGGGGTCAGTTCTCCTTTGAACAGATGAGCCAGCATCAAAGTTTCCATGGTCTTGTCTAAATAGCCATCTAGAAGACAAGGTCAGCACATGCAATCTTCTATTGGGGGTTTATTGTCCTCTGAGTACTGATCCGGGCTTGGGGTCTTTCTGTGCGGAGTTTGCATGTTCTCCCCGTGCTTGCGTG
>JAOTQW010000004.1:10360056-10374881 GCA_026260075.1 Sisor rabdophorus | reverse complement strand
TATATATATACTGCTATAGTTGGAAACTTCCAGACGTTCTTTGGAGCGTAAAACACAAACCCTAATGTCCATAACGGTTTTAAAAGTAATAACTGGAATATTGGATTGCTGCATGTCAGGTCAAAAATATAGTAGCACAAAAAAAGGCTTGTTCTTTAACAAAAATTCCGGGTTTGAGCCACAAAGCAACAATTAAAAACATTTTATATCTTTTGCCTTGCAAATAATGTCCATTCTGAAATGACAAAATTGACCAAAGACTACAATCAGTAAAATTGTATCAAATCATTATTAATAGTATTAAAAAAAGGTCAATGGCAAATGATTAGTGTTCTTGTAATATTGACTTTGATGGCTTAGTGTAAAATGTATTGTAACTAAAAAGACAAAAAAAAGCTTTAATAAGTCTAAGTTAAACTCACATTTACTCCACATGTATCTGGTGACCCATTTACAATTTTTTCCTTCAATAGGGCACGGATTGCATATAACCTGTAATCATGTGTCAGAAATAAAGCACATGCATTCCCATATTTTCAGATTGGGTTCAATTCTCATTCATATGTTTAAATAAATTGGATATGAATCAGATATTAGCATTAGCATCTGACAGGTAAGCAGACAGATCAGGTTTTTACCTGCAACGTGAGACATACGTCGTTAAATAAGCAACAGTGGCAGATAAAAAAGATATTTAGAACTTGTAGCAATCAGTGGCTGCAACAAGGGCTATTCTTTCCTTTTTTAAGGAGAGCCTTTATTAGCTGACCTTAAAATATGACATGAAGAGCAAAATACTGAATGAACCTTTTATCTTTATGCTTTGCATCCACTGATCCCACAGAATCTTTCTGGAAAGTACATTTACCTTTTGCCAAGTAAAGTGTAAATACGAGTGGTATGCAGTCATGGCCAACAAGGCCTTCTCTGATGTCCCAAATACTGTCAAAAACTGACCTACATTTGCAACATAAATTCTAATAATTATTCCATTAAAGGGTATTCAGAGGTGGTGCGGTGGTGTAGTTGTTAGAACACAGCAAAGCGGTCACCTTACAGCAAAAAGGTCCCAGTTTCGATACCATGGCAAGGTTCAAAACATGATTGGTGATTCTAAATAGCACACAGGAGTGAGTCTGAGTGTGTGTTTGTAATTGTCTTTCTGTATTACAGTCTATGTGTGGCCCTGTGATGGACTGGCAACCTGTCCAGGGTGTACCCCTGCCTTTTCACATATGCACGCTTGGAAAGGCTTTAACAGACCCCCAGATTAAGAAATAATCTATATAATCTATGAAGAAATGAATGAACTTCAATCAATGATATTCTTTTTTTTAATGCTTGTTATTAGTCAGAAGGTTCATTTTATAAACAGTAGCTTTATATATAAATGCTCAATTTAATCAAAATGTAATCATTGTTATTATTATACAATCATATTCTGTCCTTTAATCAACAAATCATTTAAACATTATTGCTTTTTCGGAAAGATATATTTATTTAAGCATTTATTTGAGGATTTATTTAAGTCTCCAGTGTTTTGCAGATGTTCCACTTGCCTTCCAGATGTTCCACAGCATTAATCGTAACTGTAAATGGTTCCAAATATATTGTGTTGTTATTTAATTATTTACAAATTTTATCATTCACAAATAGTTTTTACAGAATAAAACAATGGAAAACAATCAATTTTTTGGTGTTAAAGTGTCACAGTACGCCATCGCTGATTTGCTGTAACAGCATGGCATGTTTTGTTTTACTCCTTATGTAATGAAATAAAGCTTTTAGCTTTTCAGATCACACATGAGCTAAAAATAATCAACCCACAGATTATTTACCACTTGCTGTCCGAATGGAAGTGTGGCACATACTCAAATTTCTTGCAAAAGCCTTTCTAGCGCCCACAGCTGGAATTTTCTCCTGATGAGCTTATTCACCTGGCCTGATGCTGATCCTGAAAAGGGAAGTCATATTGATTTGTGGCATTTGCGAAATAAATATATAACTCTGCTG
This sequence comes from Sisor rabdophorus, assembly GCA_026260075.1. Classification (NCBI taxonomy): domain Eukaryota; kingdom Metazoa; phylum Chordata; class Actinopteri; order Siluriformes; family Sisoridae; genus Sisor; species Sisor rabdophorus. Next base: position 10,372,868 of record JAOTQW010000004.1, on the reverse strand, counting down.
AAGGGAATGCTGTCTGGAGTCAGAAATTCCTGCCCTTGACAATAAAGCAAAAAGGGTGAAGCGGAGGCTGTGCAACTGAGTGCGGAAGTGAGGAAGAAGGCAAAGCGAAAAAGTTCTGCATTGTTGATCCAGACTGGCATTGATAGACAGCAGCAGAAGGAAAGCTGATAGCCATGTTTAGGCCTGCTGCTGCCTTATAGGATGGATGTGACTGACGAGCATAGGTCACTAAAGCATGACTGCAAGTCTGAAGAAAACCTCCAAGTGGTCACATCATGCAGGACTAAGAGAATTTTTTTAATTAAATTTTTTTTCTTGGGCAGACTGCCCAGTTCTATATTTCACATTGTCCTGTTTTCTTTCAATAAACCAAATTTATTTTTACCATATTTATTTCATATATTGTTTAGGTTTTTTACCCTAAAGCCAGCTATAAAAATTTTTTTATATCTTACAGTTATGGTCCATCTGTTTTGAACAATGTTAAAAAAATGCAGTGCAGAAATGTGAATAAGAGCAGCAGGTTGGGATCGCAAGTGTAAAGTGCACATGGGCCCAAGTGTCATCCTGACAGTGATCAGATGAAATTACAAACCTGCTACCTTGTATTGTATATTAAAGACAGCCTCTGTCTTTATTCTCTGTCATCATTCTAAGCTTATGACCTGATAACTGATGGCAAACAATCTGTAATTTTAACTTCCCTTTTTCCAGCTGCTGTCAAACATTGATTGTGAAAATTGTCATTAGAAGATGACATTTTAAAGATGTGCTTACTGCTGTCTTTTTCTAAGCAAACTTGTTTTTGTGACCACATAAGTGTAACTTAGTGAATACTTACTTTACAGTCATGAAAATATGTATATTTAGAACTCAAAATAAAGCTTGTAGTAAATGTATCACAGATCAGTGTTTATAATATACTTTAAATTAGCTTATTATTATTTAAAAAGTTATATATCTTATTTATTTATTTTTTTAGCAGTGCACTTTATCAAAGACACACAAAAATAAACACTTGACAATTCACACTGTTGTCATAGACAATCTCCTTGCTGACATGTTTTTTAGACTGTTAGGGGGAGATAAGTCAAGGATTTGTCATTTTTTAAATCTAAATCAGAATTTCATAGTTTATTGTTTGAACCAGGTAATAGTCAAAATACAAATTTTAATAAAACACTAAATTAAAATAAAGATAAAAATTAAAATAAAGTTAAGACAAGGGTCTAAAACATTTACAGTCAGGAAAAAAAATAACATCTAATAGGATTTTTGGAAACCCAGCAACCTAGTTACCTAATATTTTTTTAATTTTAGGTTAAAGTCACTGACATGATAAGGCATGATAAGGCTGTCATCTTTCATTTAGATGTGGTTTAGGTGTATGTATTCCATACTGACAGATCAGTCACTCCAGCAGGCTGAATGCTCAGTGCAAAAAAAACTATTCATCACTCTTGACCTATACGTATTTCTTATATAAATCAATCATACTCATATACTGGGGGATTCAGGAATTACAACACCAAAATTAGGCCACCATAGATAGCATTTTATATAATAGATAGAATAGCCAAGACCTGTAAAAAAAGGGCTGAAAAATTCTGAACTGAATTGTTATTCTTCCTTCTCATTTGCAGAGACTAATTAATTCAGTCCACATCCCCAAAGACTGCAGTTAATGATAAAGTTATTAGACATGATAGTGCCCAAGAGCTCTGGATTCCAGCCTGATTCTGACGCTTCTGGTGGTGTCCCTTACTTAGCTGTCAAAAAGTGGAGCACAAAAGTGTGGACGTATGTGTGTACATGTGCATAGTATTGGATGTAGTTTCCCCTGGGGATTGCCTCCAAGCACTTGCTTATGATGTCGGTTCCTTTTGATTACTTTCTCACCAGAAATCCTCAGCTAAGGCGAGCTATAGGCTGCATGCCAGTTTTAAGGCTTAATTCAATATGGACTGACTGTTTTTCACCATGCTAAACATTTATGCCTCTAATGTTGTATATCACATGTTTACCCACACTAAGAACATCAAATTTGAGAAAATGACTTTATCCTGGCTGTATATTCCAGGCAACGATAAAAAATTTATTTTCTATTCCTGGCCATAATTCTTCATAATTTTTCTGCCTCATGAGGAGAAATATGCAAAGTGGATAATTTTTCGACTTGAGCAAATATATTTCGTATGATCTTGTGCGAAATTTAATGTAAAGCTCTAAAAACGAAGCTGTTATTCACTTTGAAGCAAGAATTCATGCTTGATCAGATGTTCCGCATGCTAGACACACTGCATTAAGTGTGTTTTTACCATTTAAGCATAAAAAAGGGCATCCAGGAACCATGCAGGTCCTTTTGAGAAGAGCACGGTGTTCATGAGGTGCTCGAATCATTGAGTAGATTCATATTATGGTGTATCAGAGAGCAGCCCTCATATTCTGCATTTCCTTCCCAGCTGTAGTTTATTTTAATGTCTGAAATTAATTCCCAAGCCATTCCTGTGTGGGCTGGATATTGGATAATCCAATCATTCCTCATACGTTGCTTTAAAACATATTGATGTCGGTGAGACGATGAGTGAGTGAGTCAGATAGGAAGAAAGGAAGTCACTGAGCGAGGAAAGGAGAGAAAGGAAAGAAAAAAAGATAAAAGAAGCTTTGATCAGACGCAACCACTACCCGTCCATCTATCCATTAGCTGCAAGTAGACTCACGAGAGACACAAAAGACAACCCGTGCTTCAGACTCTTACTCTGCAGTGAGAAGAAGGAGTTGGGACTGTATAGAAGGCGGCCATTTTCTGTAGCACTAACCTGAATAATTTAATTAAAGATGACAGATTGTAAGAGGAGGACAAAAGTAACCAAAAGATTTGACAACATATTTGACTGTGTTTTATATTAATAAAAAAGTAAACACAGCCTAATTTCATTTGTTTGTTTATTGAGTACAAGTGTGACAACAGTGGGATGCTCTCCTGCATGAGTGAGAGTGTCTGCAAGTGTGTGTGTTTGTGTGTATGTGTGTGTTAGGATGGGAAGCTCACAGCTGGCCTCGCTCCAGCCCTGGGCCCTATATGCACACTTCAGCAGCCTGAGCCCAGCTGCGGAGGCCATCTCTAATGCGTAGTCATTAGCACTACCATTGTCTGCCTGGAGTCACTTCTCAAATTAGGGCAACAACAAAATGCAATGAGTTTTTATGTAGCCCCTCCCCTACAAACACACACTCACCCCCTCCATCCCATTTTGGTGTATATTGACTCAATTATTTTACAGACCTACATAATGTCCGCCGTTGCTCTGGGCCTTTTGGCTCAATACAACCTGAGCCGGACATGCTGTGCTACCCTGGACATGATGAAAATGCTGTCGGGGAAGCGGCTTTATTCAAATGGTTCTTTGATTATGAAGTTTTAGATTTTGATATGCTGCCTGCGCCGTGTGCGATTGTGCATGCTAATATCTGTCCCTAAGGTTCGGGTGGTGGTTCAGTCTTGTGCCTCATTTATGTCTAAAAGGCCATTCCAGTGATGGGGGCAACAGACCAACAGCAGGGGTGTGCTCTGATATTAGGTTTTTTATTGCATTTTTTTTTAAATCAAGTTGTTTTTCTTAATTCTCTAGTGTCCAATATTTCTCTTCACTCAAACTCAAATAGACAGTCTGTCCACTTTTCTGGTATAAGTTTTAGTAATGTGATATTTATTTTGTATGTGTACATGTGTTCGTTTGTATGCAAGAGAGAGAGAGAGGTTTTCAGTTTAAGTAACTATTTGGCATGACAGAAAACAGCAAAAGCGTAGAAATAACAAGCATCAGTATAAGTTTGAGGAAGAGCAGTAGAAATGTGTTCCCAGCAATTTAGCTCCTTGTAAAGTCATCATAAACAATAGCATAGCATGTCCACACAAGGACACGCACACAAAACTAACACACAAAACGCACACCCATAGAAATGAGCCATCATTTATTCATTCATTCCCAGAGCTTACTGATTATTGAGATTTTCCTTAGTGGTCTTAGGGGGAAAAAATAATAAAAGTTGCAAGTGCTTCAATTATGCCGTTTTTCTTTTTTCTTTTAGGTATGAAATCTGATTTAGGTAATTTTTTTAATTCTAAGGTCTTGTGACAATCATTCAACCATTTACATCCATAACCACATTAATAATGCCATCATTTAAATATTTCATCTCACTCCATCATTTTCTGACACAAATGCCAACAGGCCATGCTCCTGCTTGTTACTCCATGTTTAATACCAAAATGTAAAATGTTGCATGCACAGGAGGTTCTTGCCCGTGAGCATCCTGGCCTTGCTTTCTAAGGACACAATAATCACGGGATTTGATTGTATGTCCCTCAACTTCAATAATTGATGACTCCAATATTTACTCCATTACCTGTGTGTTGTAAACATTCATTACGGGGCTATGCTGGAGATAGGTGAGTATCGCAGAGCACAGGGGACCCTGGCCAGAGGAGAGCACCTGTCAGTTTGACTAATGACAGCAAGGAAAAAATATCTCATAATTACTTTAGAAAAAAAATACAGTTCTCTGAGCCTTATCGGAGCAATATGCATTTTAAAAGTTTCTCGTGGCTTTATTGCATTTACCCCCTTTTCCAGGGCAACATTAGGCTTTACAGTCTGAGCAAGTTCTCGAATTTCAAATCAAATTTCCAAGTCGCTACACGCATGGCTAAGTAATCTGATTTTCGACCTTATTGTATTTCTATTGACATTATCGTTGTTGTTGTTTGTAATGTGTAAATATTAGCTGAAAGAGCTGCGCTATTTCATTACAGGATAGATTACTTTTTGCATATTTATTCATTTATTTATTTCTTTGTAGAGGTTTTACTGATTTCTTAGATTGCGGTCTAATTTTCTTGCATTCACAATAGACGTTGGCTAAGCACAAACACGATAAATTAAGTTTTGGTATGATGAGCTGAGTTCAGACTGCATCCTCTATTCAGGCTTATCTGAACAATTGAGTCACTGAAGTCAAAGAAATGGCTAAAGAACAATTGAAGGGCACCAGACATGTGTACTCTCCTCCAGTCTTCTAGATTTGTCTAACTGGCCTAGGTATTCAACTTGCAGACTAGTAAAATAGAGTCTAGCTTCCAGTGGAATTTCATCATACAGAAATATAAATCAACAAAGCTGACAAGAATGAGTGGTGATAATTACAACAAAATAATAGAGACCAAAAAAGCAGGAGTGTCACTTTACCCGTAGACACAATAGTCATATTAGCTGTTTCGAAATAAGTCTCAGTGGAAGAGGGCAGGCGAGGTAGCCGAAGGCATAATGCGTTCCACAGGCATTTTTTTTAAGTTTCCTGAATGAAAAGAACGCATCTGTTCCTCTGCTCTAGTTGGAAACTATTCCAGATGATTAGTGCAATCAAATCCCATCCTCAAATGTATTTTGCTCATCGAGTTTGTGAGAGGAATAATATAGGATATTTGTGTTTTATCAAAGGAGACCGTTTATCACGTCCATTTTTCATGCTGTCAAGTTAATTACCAGAGAGAGGAATACGATTACACACACTCTCTTTCTCCTGCAGACAGGGGTGCGTGTGTGCGTCTCTATGCACACACAAACACACACATACACACAAAAGCCCACCCCTATGGACACCCAAACTAAATTGTTAGCCCTGGAGCAGAAATCCTGGCACTGTTAGTTGTGGAGAAGCGGCCGAAACTCTGTACATCCCAAAAGGAATAACAATTGTAAGGTCAGACATGCTTTCTTTTCTTTATGTCTTGTTTTTTTACCTCAGAAAGAAAAATGCGTCATCAGCTTTCCCTTTTGCATTTGACCTGGTAATCCCTGCAAAATTGTTCAAGCTCATTTTGTTTAGCAAAAGAAAGCAATTTCTGGGTTTTACACTACACTGTACGTAAAACCATGTTAGAGAATCATTCCTTGTCAGGGCTTCTGTGTGTGTGTGTGAGAGAGAGAGAGAGAGAGAGAGCGAGACAGAGACAAAAAGAGATAGAGAGCACATACACACATGAAAATGTCTAATCGTATTTGTAGGGTGAATAATTTGCCCCTCTTGTCGTGTGATGCATGTAAGCAATATGTAGCGGATGTGAATCAAAGCCGTCCTTCATAGCCTGCCTTCCTCATCACAGCAGGTGAATCTCCTGTCTGCTTGCTTCAAGTTGGCGAGCTGCTGGAGCTCTAAGTTAGCGTGAAAAAAGAATTAACAAAGCTTTGCTATCATTCTGTTGTGTCAAAAAGCCACACTGTTCTCCTGAGTCTAAAATGCTCCCTGTAATGAACCACATTAGCTGAGATCATAAGACTCTTGCTGGGGAGCATGTGCCAAACAGCATCTTACAAGGCAGGAAACCAAAATCGTGCCGAGGAAACAGCTTTTCTCTCTCGGACGTTTTGGTGCAATTGAATATGAATTCTAATTTGTTCCATAACATTTTTATTATTTTTTTAAATACAAAATGATTTTTTGCAATTAAGGAAAATTAATAATAGAAAACTGAATTAAGATTTAATTTATATAGAACGCCAGGTCTTTGCATGTTCTGTCTCTTTAAAAAAAAGATTTAATAATTAATTGTAATTACAGTGAAATAAAGTTGTCAGTCAAATGTGGTACATGGTCAGGCATTATCAATCATAATAGCAAATAAAGACTTTCCTTTGAAATAGAAAAAATGGAATTTGACTTTGTTGTTAGGTCACAAGTGTGGTGGAGAAATTTGGTTAACTGAACAAAGTAAAACCTTTTAGTGCACCACATAATAAATGCATAGACAATTGTATGCAGAGGCCATAGGGTTAAGTTGGGCAGGGTAAGGGGCTGTAGTATTGTATGACAGTTCGGCTGAATGCTTGATTCTTATTGGTCTTATTCTCAACTGTAAACAGGAAGTTAAAGTGTGTAGTGGCAAAATCATTAAATGAGTAAATTTAAACTATCTGCTGTCAATGACAGCATCTGTAGGAAAATCTAGAGCGTCTATAGCATCATGTGTCCAGAAAAGGGCAAATAGTGTGTTCCTCTGTGTGCTTGTCCTGTAACGCAGAAAGATCAGCATTTGCAAAAGCTTTGATGGCGCTCTTCAGTCATCTGGAAGGAACTACGTGTCAAACTTTACCTTTCTGATCAGTAGCTGCTGGTGGAGGAGAGCGGACAGAAAAAGAGGAATTTGCAGGTGTCTTAACTGGGAAGAAATTGTAACTTTGTATATGGTGATGTTTTCATTAAAATAACTTAGATTTACTTACTTTTCACAACAATGCCAGCATTAAGGCTATTTACATGGCGACTACACACTCGTACAGCTAACCATACATGTTTTGAACTAATGAAGGAAACCGGAGTACCCAGAGTAAACCAACACAAGCACGGGAAGACATAGTGCAAATTGCAAACATAAAGGTATGAGAATCAAACTCAGCCCTTTTTGCTTTAAGGCAACAGTCCTAACCACTAAGCCACTGTGCTGCCCCTAAAACAACTTTAAGAAGTACTTATGTACTTCAATGTACATGTAATGTATGTACATGTCAAGCTTCATGTGTTGATCATCTTAATCAGCTCACAAAGAAAAAAATTATCCAGAGCTATCATGTAACTTACTAATTTCACAGTTGTTCCAAAACATTAAGCACAACTATAAAATCTAAGGCATGCCATTGTTTAATAAAAAATGTTAAATGTCTTTTTCCTAACACAAAAGAAGAATCTTGATACTCCTATAACTCAGCTTGCACATAGTATTTTTACTTTAGGCAAAAATTCATTAAGTGCACAATAACCCTTAAAAAGAGTGGATGATTGAATGCATATTGTCTCTGTGCATATCTCTAAAAATTTTATTCGAAATAATTACACCCCTGACTTTGTATTTTTAATAGGACCCCCCCCCACACACACGCACACTAAGAATACATTATTTCTGCAATCCCTTACTTTACCAGAGTCATCACATCAGAGCTAAACGCACATCATTAATATGACAGCACTTTTCACACCGCTGTTTCACACCAGAGCACTGCTCGGTTTATGTTTTAACACCTTTTTCTAACCCTAATGGCTGGATCATTGCTCTAGTGGTGTTCTGGCACCTCATCATTTACAAATGAAGCGCTGATGTATAATCTACATGCCACAATGTAAATTAAAATTAAATTAAAACAGTCTAAGTAATGTTTAAAATAGATAATCATAATAAATTAAGATATTTGGTGGGTTTTCTTTAATTTAGTACAATGACTGTTTTAAATTAATTGTAATTTACATTTTAGCATACATATCCAAACACCATTGCTTCACTTAAAGTAGAGCGACAGAGTTTCATCTGATGTAAAAACAATGGTGTTTCATTATTCACTTTTATATCTAAATGCCTTACAGTACCTCCTGAAATTGGACCTGTAACAAGGACAAGCCCTAAAGCTGTAAAACTGTTTCACTCTTTGAATTTTTTTCTCTTCTGATCATGTGGCATTTTTAAAAGCATTTCTTCATATCAGTTTGCCTGCCAGGACCTTTGTATTGCCGTATCAGAGACAATTTGGCAACAAAAAATGAATGTTTTATCTGAATTGGTTGCTCATGTTTCTAATTGACGTTTGTTTATTTACCTTCCGGAAATTTGTATTGTCTAAATTGTGGGTGTACAGAAAACTGACACAGGATTTGATTAATTCCATCTATAATATAGAGAACGAAATCGCTTGCAAGAAAATTGCATTTTTCAAAACATAAGATATGGCAAACTATCATTTTAACAACACAGTGAAGTTAGCTAACATGCACTTACACATGCACCTTTGGCTACTTTGTAATTGGGACTTTTATTACCAGTTGCTAAAATAATGACTGAATTTAGAGGTGATGGTACTGTACCCAAAACATAGTTAAAGAGGACCTTGACATTTTCTTTTTTGTACAGACCCATGTACCAATTATATTTGTCAGTCAAAGCATAGAAAAGCATAATACATAATTCAAAAGGTTGGTGGTTTGTGACAACAGAGTCTTTCAGTCACATTAATGAAGTATCTATTGTTTCAAAGTCCATGTTGCCATGGGTGTCATCTTTTCTTACAAAATCTTTAGCAGAGACAATTGACACTTTTTTAACATTTCATTTAAACTTTTTAAATAGTGAAAGTAGGCAGCGCGGTGGTGCAGTGGTTAGCATGATCGCCTCACAACAAGAATGAACGATGAATTGGTGATCTGTCCAGGGTGTACCCCTCTGCCTCTTCCTGAAAGTTCAGGAATAAGTGGGTATAGAAGATGAATGAATGAATGAAAGTATGCAATGGTATGCTAATAGCTAAGAAATTAGCTATGTATATTAATTTCTTAAAATTTACAAAACAATAAGCAAAAAGTTCCTGAATGATTTGCTACTTTTGATCTAGGGTATGCATACAACGCACATTTGACTCTTCCATGAGTTCATAGAAGGGATGACTTGTCCTATTTGAAACTGGTAAAATGCTAGTGCGGTGGTGTAGTGGGTTAAGGCGCTGGCAGCCACATGTAAAAGAGCCTCAGCAAAAAAACAATATTCTAATTAAATTACTGACTTAAAAAAACATTTTTTGTACGTCACCACAATGCCAACATGACACTTCTGAATTTTATTTAAACAATTTTATTCAAGCTATCTATAATAATTTATTTATCTTCTATAGGGCCACACATAGACAAACAACCCAACCCAATCACCAATCAAGCTTATGGACATGTTTTTGGACTGTGAGAGAGAACCGGGAAAATCAGTAGTAAACCTACGCAAGGACTGGGAGAACACAGAAAGACCCCTTCCCCGGGAATCATACTTGGGACCTTCTTGTTGTGAGGCGATCTGCTAACCACTAGGCCACTGTAGCTATATACCTATAATTGTACTAAATAAAATATTAGGAGGTACATTGCTCTGTAAATATGATTTTGGATGCAACATTTTATTTATTCATAATTTTTTTGGTGTCAGCTATTTTTGATTTTTAAGCAAGTCAGGTTTATGTGAGAAGCAAAGAATACATTATACATTATGAAACCAGAGGAAACTGCAAAAATCACCTTTTAAAATTTTCAGATGAAATTGTCTAAATAAAAATTCCAAAAAAACTCTAAATGATTTTTTAGGATCATGATATTCAAAAGAACTAGAGCCAACCACTTTCACAGCTATTTGACCAATATTTAAGTGTATAGTAATGAATAGCTCAGAATTTAAAGCCTCTGCAGTTAATTCCTCCAGTGAAGAGCAGCACTGAAACCTGAGGGCAATGAAAAAGCTAGAGAGCATCAACAAAACAACAGGTTTCCTTAAAAAGCAGATCAAAAAAAAAGGCCAAGCACAAGCGACTGTTAAGCCGTGCTGTCAGCACTATGAGTGCTGATGACGGTCAGCTGAATAAGCTATTAACCCAGTGTGAAACCTTTCACACTAGCATGTGACACATGGCGCATATTTTTATTTAAATGTGAGGAAATGATCTCTGGCAGACAGCGATATACTGGAGGAACAAGGGCTAGTCACTTAGCACTATTTTTTAATTATTAAGCTATGCAGCTGTAACTAGTGTAAATTACATAGTTAGTAAAAAATGATTGGTTTGCGGAAATTATGCTTCTTGTTAGCTAAGTCAGCCAAAGACAATGCAGTGTGGAAAGAACTTCGGGCAGTATGTAATTATATATTAACAAATTATTTAATAAAACTCTAACTGGGTTAAGGGTGTTAAGGTATTGTATTGCCAACTGGTAGATCGTTCCATTCTCAGCACCACCAAGATACCACAAGAACAATGCCTTTAACCTTTGTTAAAGGGCATTCAGAGTGTCTGCTGAAATTAATCAGAGCAGCCACAGCTCACTTAAAATTCATTACCCATCATACTTGATTGGGGAGAGGGGTCAAGGATTGAACGTGTTGGACTGGTAAGTGGATGATCGGGGTTCGATTTCCAGCAATCTCCAGCAAAAGAGTTATATGTAAGTTGTTTTGGATAAGGGTGACTGCCAAATGCCATAGATGTAAATGTCACTATTAAACCTCTTCATAAGGGGTTACAAGAACAAGATAATCAGGTTTTAGTATGATGTATAGTTTGTGCCCTGATACCACTTTCCATTCTGAAATGTTTCTTGTTGTTGCAAGTGACAGTATTACACCTTATTACACAGAGTTTTCCTTCTGTCAAATAACCTGTCCATTTTATTCACGCTATGTCAAATTTACTTAGACTCTAAATAGTAACAAGATCCCAAACCAGCTACGGCAAGTGCAAATAAGATACTATACTAGGCCCTGGGTAGATCACACCTTCTACCACTAATATGTATCTTAATTTATATGTCTTATTACTTTTTTTTGCAATCTAACCCTGATAGCCTTTAAGACATGTTCTCTTAATTATCCTCAGTGCTGTCATTTAACACCCCGCTTGAAGTCTTTTAATATTCAAAGTTAGTACTGTGCCATTTCCATTGACCTACATAAATACACCTGCAAACCAAGTATGATGAGGGAAAAAAGAAAGAAAAAAGTTCAGGGCATGTGCATATCAATGAGGACTCAAATTATGTATTATTAACACATGTTGCATGACTTTGCCACAGCAACTGGATTTCTGTTTATGATGTTAGTCTGACACTGTCAATCTCAGGCCTCCCTTGGAGAATCAATTAGGAGATAAACAGCACCGTGTCTTAGCTTATGGGAGCTGGCACAAACTGTCCCTTGAATTTCCCGGGGCAAGGTAAATTGACAATAGTGCGCTGTCCATTAGGAATGGAAGGAAGAAAAAAAAAAGAAAAGTCTGGGTTGTGTGTGTCCTCAGTACTTGCAGTTGCTCAAAGAGTCCATCAACTATGCATTGTACTATAGAGGCATGCTAATTTTAGTAATAGGATGCAGCAGCTCGTTCCAGGAGTGCTTCTTCAGTATGAGTTTTTTGACCTCTATCGACTTGGAAATTTTTTTTCCTTCTTTTTTGGTGTGTATTAGCAATAGGTAAAAGAAAGGCTATTCTTAAATTGATGACTTTGCTATCTCCTTTATGCATATTGTATGCATTAGGACAAATCTGTATCATTCTGGCGTGCACCGCATACTGAACGGGGAAATCAGGGATAGCCGCATAGTTTAACTCAGTGTTTCAAATATCTATAAATAATGGCGAAGAAGAAGAAAGTGAGTGTTAATGCGGTGGGAAATATATGAATGTATAATTTTTCAGTAAGAGACTAGGGAAGAATTTCTGTTTCTTTTATTTGTGTGTGAGAGTGACTGGTACATGACAGAAATCGCAATAAAGCAAACCCAACTTTGCCATTTCTTACCACTTTTTTCTCGTAAAATGCAGCTTAATAGGCAAGTGTTTGTATTACTAGGTTGCGGTAATAGCTTTTAATGAGAACCAAGCTATTTTCAATTCCTTGCAATTAGGAAGTATTTGTACGTATACATTACGTATACATACGTATACATACATACTAGTCTTGCTTTTAAATAAATCCCTAAAATCAAATGCAAGCTCCATATTCTTTTAGAAATAAATAATTGTATCAATCACAAGACAGTTTTTACTATTTAGGATTATGAGAATTGTGTTTTTAGCAGAAATACACAAAATGTGCTTAATCAGCTAATAGAATTAGTGGATCACTAGCATTATTATGAATTACTTAATTAATTATTTCCTATAATTTGCATAGCTGTTTGCATAAGTATTTCATTTCATCTTCTTTACCTGCTTATTCCCGAATCCGGGGTCACGGGGGTC
>JAOTQW010000004.1:10299473-10314262 GCA_026260075.1 Sisor rabdophorus | reverse complement strand
TGCCTGGGAATCGAACCCAGGACCTTCTTGTTGTGAGGCGACCGTGCTAACCACCACACCACCCTATGTACATCATCTAACTTTCTATAATATATATAATTTCTATAATTTTCTTTTTTTTTAAATTTCTGATAATTTTAAAAAATCAGTAGTGAGAGGCAGGTACTGCGATATAAAGGGGAAAATACAACTTAAATACTAAAAAAGTACCAAGTACAAATTTAGTTGAAACTAAGGCAAAGATGTTAAAAAGCCATAACAGTTCCAATTTTTCTATCATATAATACTCAAAGTTGAAATTATCTTCTTTGAGAAACCTTCTGCACAGTAGTCCATTTATTCATTCATTCTTCTTCTATACCCACTTATTTTCACACAGGTCTGCTGGAGCCTATCCCAGCGCACATAGGGAGAAGGGCAGGGGTACAACCAGAATGAAAGCGGAGTACCAGAAATAAACCCAGCGTGGAGAGAACATGCAAACTCCACACAGAAAGACTTAGAAATTGAACCCTTGACCTTCTTGCTGTGAGACAAACATGCTAATTACTACACCACCACACTGCCGTAGTCCATTATATTATTATACAACATAAAAATTATAAAATTATAGACCTGAAAAAAGCAGGTAAAATTTCTTAAAAAAGGGAGTATGAACACTAAAATTATTATTACAGATCCTGAAATATATTCTATTTTTATTTAAAACTGTACATACAAAGTTACTGAAAAGAGAAAATTATTAAATTATGCGATACACTTTCTTCTTCCAAAGTTTTTACCACCTTTTAAACAAGCCTTACAAATGCAAAAAAAAGCACGACAAATAGAATTTTTGAAAAATCTAAATATACATGGAAAAGAAAGGTTCACAAAAACATCCTGCATCCAAATAAACTTCAATTATATTGAGGCTGATTCTGCTAAATATTCTATTTTAATCCTGGCAAATTAAAATCAATGTAGCTGGGATCTAAATACCTGGCAATAATGATAAAAATAACAATAATGAAGATGCAGGTTTTTTAACAAAAATAATTAGAATACGTTTTTATATAAATAAAAAGTTAACGTTAAAAGCTCATAATAAACTGTAACCAAGTGGCTGTATTTTTCAGTCATATCTTATTGTTTATCTTATTATGTTATTTAGATTGTGTGCACAGTTATTTAAAGACCAGTATTTTAAATAGTACATTTAGTGTGGTCTCACTAAGTGTTCTAGTTTTGTAAAAAACTAATCTATCAATCTAATTAATCCAAATATTTAAAAAAATTAAATCTTTAGTGAAAATATGTGGACAATTTATTGTTTATTGTTTATATTATTATTTGAAATTATTAGTTATACAGTACTTTACATACAATTTATATTAATGTAGGTATTGTTATATCTGTTTATTTGGATTTGACATTTGGTTGGTTACAACTAAATCTGTAAATAAATTTTATGTCATCAACATTAAAGTTAGGCAGCGCCGTAAGGTAGTGGTTGGCAAATTTACCTCACAGCAAGAGGTCGTAGGTTTAATTCCCGGGTCTTTCTGTGTGAAATTAGCATGTTCACCCTGTGAGTTTACTCCTGGTTTCCTCCCACAGTCCAAAACATTAGGTTGATTGGTAATTCTAAATTGCCCATAGGAGTGAATATAAGTGTATGTTTGTTTGTCTATATGTGGCCCTGCAATGGACTGGCGTCCTGTACAGGGTGTACCCCTCTTGCCCTATGCGCTTGAATAGAGTCCAGCAGACCCCTGTGACCCCAAGCTAAGGGTCACTAATTAATGAATTAATCTTAATAAATTAATGAACATAAGAGTGTCAATAAAACATGTAGTAACACTGGAACTGGAAACATTAATCCAATTATTAGGGATATTTTTTATTTATTTATGTAAAGCGTCATTCACAAATCACCATGAAGCTTACTGTATGCCAGTCTAATGATCACGAATACTAATGATCATCAATAAAATTGCTGGTATTGAATTATTTGGTTCTGGTGTTGCAGCAAGGTGAATTAAGGTGGTTATACATTTAAACCTGACAGAGAAGAGTGAATATGCAACTTGCCAATTGGAAGAGGCCAAGATGTACTAAACTGATCTGATATAGAGAACAGCGAAAGCAGCAGTTACTTAGCAACCCAGCAGCAGAGGATTCTCTCAGTAGTTCCTGCCATTATATCAAACAGAAATAATGCCACTGCCAACTAGATTATTTGCATGAGCAAAATTCTATTTTTTTATGAGTTACTAAACTAAAATTACAACAAATTAGTGAATGATAAAATTCAACTACCACTAGCAATAACAATAATAATTTTAAAAATCTTTAATAATCTTTATTGTTACTAAACACTAAGAAAATGTGTAACAGTCCATCGTCCAAGTAGACATTTTCCCTACCTGTTGTCATAAAACTTGTTACAAGTTCTCAGTTGCAAATGGGGCGCAAGTCCCATTTGTGTTAAATTTGATGTTATTGCTCTCACAATTACCCTCATACTGGTGAATGCAAGTTCCACATGGCTTATCATGGTGAAGAACTCTAAGGATCTAAAAAAAATTGTGGCTCTATATAAAGATGACCTAGGCTACAAGTAAATGGCCAAGACCCTGAAACTGAGCTTTAGCACAGTGGTTGAGACCATACAGCGATTTAACAGGACAGGTTGCACTCGGAACAGGCCTCTCCACGGTCGAAAGTTGAGTGCACATGCTCAGTGTCATATCCTAAGCCTGTCTTTGGGAAATAGACTTACGATTGCTGCAGAGGTTGAAGGTGTCTATGTGTGGGGGCAAAAAGGGGAGATCAGTCTGTCAGTACTCAGAGAATATGTCTCACACTGCATCAACTTGGTCTGAATGGCGGTCTTCCCAAAAGGAAGCATCGCAGACAGTTTGCTGAAGACAAGCAGGTTACAATTAAAAATTACTTAGACCATGTCATGTGATCTGTTTAGACAAAGATAAACTTGTTTGATTAAGATGATTTCAAGCGTGTAACCAAGGAGTACAAAGACAAGTGTGCCCACGGTCAAGCACTGGTGGTGGGTGTGTCAGGGTCTGGAGCTGCATGAATGCTGACGCTATTGGGGAGCTAAATGAATGCCAACATGTACTGTGACATAATAAAGCAGAGCATTTACATTTTTTACATTTATAGCATTCAGCAGAGCATGATGGCCCCCCTTCGGAGACTGGGATGCAGGGCAGTATTTAAACATGATGACTACCCCAAAAACAACTCCAAGGCGACCACTGCCTTGTTAAAGAAGCTGAGGGTAAAAGTGATGGACTGGACAAGCATGTCACCAGACCTAAACCCTATTGAGCATCTGTGGGACAGGAGGAGGAGAGCAAGGTCTTCAACAGTTATCATACTGGTGTGGAAGACGATTCCAATGGCAACCTGTGAAGCCCTGGTGAACTCCATGTCCGAGAGGGTTAAGGCAGTGCTGGAAAATGATGGTAGCCATACATTTTGGACCCGATTCACAGGACCTTCTTGCTGTGAGACAACCATGCACTCATACCATGTAGATATGCTGGCCGAAAGCTATACCACTTGACCATTCCAGCACTGTAGTCATGTTACTATGCAAAGTGTTAAGTATTCAGCTCAAAACAGTTTATAGACACAGTACCAAATATACAGAGAAAGATGAGACAAATGGTTTTACATGTAGATGTAATGACCGGAACAGGAAGTAAAATAGCATAATAATCAATAAACACAATGGACGTAAAGGAAATGATTTTGTTGCTTTAGCATTATATTTAAATGTCAGCAAAACAATGTTTTCATTAAGCAGAAAACCGCTGAGAGATAAAAAGAGCCTAGTGTGTGTGTGCCTGCAGTACAAATAAAAATTGTAATTATGGACTGTTAAAAGTGCCTCTGATTTGGGTTTTTAACATCTGTTACAGTGAACAAATTAAATAAATATTAAAATACACAGATGTGCTAAATTATTATATTTAATTATGTTATATTATATTGGGTTGACTTCATGCATCATTTTCACTCATTTAGTAATATTTGACTCACATAAACATGTAAAAAATCAGTTCAGTCTGCTTTCACTGCACAGGCACATGCAGATATCCGATTCATATCCGATTTAGTATCACATTTAAATGAATGCATGTGCTATTTATCCAATCTGTGCCACATTGGAGCGGAATTGTGTGACTTGATACGTGCAGTGTAACTTCCTACCTTTTTAGCAGGGATGCACAATATAATATGATTATCTAAAGTTCATGAATGTACATATCACAAAAGTTTGCAATAAATGAGAGATTTAATACTTCAAATAAGAATTTATAATGAAAGTTTCAGATTGATGTGAATATTAAAATATGTGGTACACAGATCCATGCTTTGACACAAGCTAATCTTAAAATGAGCCAGCCGGAGTCAGTTGCAGCTGAGATTTAGTGCCAAAATGCAACAGCACCTCAAAAAATGGCAGTATTTTTTTTGGTTTTAAAAGAGATGCTCAGATGCAGAATGAAGTTCTATGTAGAACATGTAAGCACAGTTTGTAGCCGCTATGCTTGGCAGAAAAATTAACGTAAGAACGTAAAAAAAAAATATGTTGCTTAAATTAAATATTTTTTTTAAAATTTAATTTGAAATAATAACAATTGTTCAGTTATTTTCGTTCTCTATGGATCATAATTTAATTCTTTATAGATCATACATCTAAAGACCCACCTCTTCCTTAAACACCTATCACCTGAAAAAAAGAAAAAAAAAAAAAAAGAAAGGTACCTTGCTGCTGTATAATTGTATTTTTTATGACTTTTTAAATTTTTGTAGTTACTGACTGTTACTGTTTCTCTTTCAATGTTTTTTTTTGGTTGTACTATGATTGCGTTACTATTATATCAGTATTCAGTAATGTTATAATCATTGGTTAAACAGGAATTATTTTTATAATTCACAATGGTTAAACAATTAGAATACCACAATGCAAAAAGCTAAAGTTTGCATGTTCTTGCTTAAGTTTACTACGGGTACGCCGGTTTCCTCCAACAGACCAAAAACATTTACATCAGTTGACTATAAATTGCCTATATGAGTGAGTGTAAGTGGTTGTTCGTCTATGTGTGACTCTGCAAAAGAATAGCAACATGTCTAGGTGTACCCCTGCCTTTTGCACTATGTGTGCTGGCATAGGCTCCAGCAGACCCCTATTGCACCGAGTAAGAGAACAGGCGGTATAAAAGTTGCATGAATTAATAATTGGCAGGGGTGTGTTTTAACCTTTCTTGCTATTGTAATGATATGAAATATAAAAAAAATCTCCATAATTAGATTTAGAAATATCTAGATTTTAAAATTCTATTTGAAAATTACTTTTTCAAAAGTGTTTTAAGTTATTAAGATCAAATCAAGTTTTTAGAATCATATACCAAGTAAAACGTCAAGACACAGTGCGAGTGTCACAGCCGTTTAACTGTCTCTGGTGGAATATCTAATTCCTAAAAGATCGGGTTTCAGGATATGTGTTGTGAATGTATGAACAAAACTCTTACCAAGCACTACATAATTATGTGGATTTTTTTCGTTCATTAAAAAGATTTCTGGGCACAAAATGCTAAATTATTTATCCATTTTCATTTTATTTCCAAAAAGTAATTAAGATAAAAATTATATATAATATTCAAACATAGAAATTCTAAAATAGAAATTCTTTTGTATATAACTGATATTCCATAAAAATTTATCCATTTATAATACGTCACCTTTCGTTGTTTGGTGGCATCTAACTTCACAAGCCAATATGAAGCCACTTTTGGTTTGTGATATTTCCAATTGTTTAAAATCTGTGGATGACAAAAAAAATCCATTATGTTCATTTCTGTCTCATTGAGTATGCATTTCACATTAACTTGCCCATATATGTTGCATTTTTTTCCCCTTAGGCATTTCTTTACTATGGTCCTTCTAAGCTGTTTTTACATTTAAACTCTTTTGTACCACTGTGAAATAAAATCAGCGCCTTTCTATGATACATGCATAGACAACAGACCACACCGCATTCTTTTTCCTTGTTCTTTTGGCAGTGAGATGCTCGCAGACGTTATTGTTTCCTTGATTCATTTTTAACTAGTTCATAGATCAATCTTAACATGTGACTACAATAAGAATATTATCAAATTGGAACAGGCGACTCTTTCTTCGTATAGTCGTTCTATCATCTGCACTCCTTGTCCCTGCGCTACCCAGCTAATATTCTATTTATGTTCTCTTGTGGACTCGCAAGTCGGGACAAATCTCAGACTTGTTTCTCCTCGGAGGAAGTGTACCGTGAACATGGTTACAATGAAGGATGATGCCAGAGCACTCAAGCATTGATACGGTCATAAACATTAAATTTGTCTTCTTGAATAAATCATTAATAATTCATTTAGGCTTACATCTGCTCCATGCTAATCAGGCTTCTTAAATTACACTGATGCACACAGATATCAAAATTACACTGTTCCATTTTCTGATGTACAACCCAAGTTCATTCCATATCTGCTTATTCCTGAACTCTAGGTCACGGGGGTCAGCACATAGGGCGCACATAGGGCGAGAGGCAGGGGGTACACACCCTGGACAGGTCGCCAGTCCATTGCAGGGCCACAGACATACAACCACACATTCACACATGGGCAATTTAGAGTCACCAATCAACATAAGGCACAGTTTTTGGACTGTGGGAGGAAACCAGAGAAACGGTAGGAAGCACACACATGCGCGAAAAGTACATGCATACTCCGCACAGAAAGATTCAAACCCAGGACCTTCTTGTTGCGACCGTGCTAACCACTACGCCGCCGCACCACCCTCAAGTTTTCATTTTTCACAATTTTAGAAAATCTATATTAGTCGCACGGCACTCTTATTGTTTGAATATTTATGAAAGACACAGTAAGCATAAAACTTTTAAACATTTGTTCATTTTTCTCTCCTTTTTTCACTTGCTAGTGAAAAAAAAATATTATGATATTGGAAAGGGGTCTCAAACAGGTGCTGAGTTTTCCATGGTGATGGCTAATAGGGCTCATTAACCATACAGGTGGACTGTTAATGAAACTGTGTAGAAAATGAGACAAGAAAGGAAGAAAAGAAAAGCGAGAGAGTGAGAAAGAGAGAGAGGGAAGTGTGTGTGTGTGCGTGTGTAAGAGAGAGAGAGAAAAAGAAAGAGAGAGAGAGAGAGAGAGAGAGAGAGAGAGAGAAAGATAGTCTACAGTCTCCACAAATGAGCTAGAGGAGCAGGTGGAGAGCGGTATACTAACTTACCTCGTCCAGCAAGGCCTCCGCTTCCTCCTCGCTCTTTCCTGGGAATCTGATACGCAACTCCCCTAGCGCGGCCAGGGTCTGCCGCGTCAGCTCCGCCTCTTGCTCCTTGCTCCTTGCGTTCAGCAGGGACTCTCCCTGCAGCGTGTGCACACAAACAAACGCAATGAAGATGAATTAGCGTACACTGCCTTTTTCCTTCAGTCATCAGCTTTCCGTTTCCTTGCAGCTCTCCGCAGGCCTGGAGAGCGAGGCAAAGCAAGGATGCCACAATTAGAGTGGCACAGACGCAAGCTATTACTTGGCGGCTCCAGCCCAGATCCCAGAGGTACCCGCTGTGCCAGATGAGCCCAGGTGACTGGAGGTTGGCTCAGCATGTCAGAATTGTCAGAATGTGAGACGGAGTATAAAAGTGTTAGTGCTGCTCTGACTGTGAGACGCCTTAACACTCGTTACAAGGGGCGCTTAAAGATAGGAGCACCGCTGAAGGAACAGCGTTTAAGGGGCAAGTCTTATTAGCATAAAGAAGAGAGAAAATGTGAGCTGGTGCATATGTAAGGGAAAGCAAATGAGGTTTGTCTTAAGGGATAGACATGTATGATGTAAAGAGAATAGAGCAATATTATTGCATGTTCTAACATGCCACATGGTGCTTAATCAGAAATGTTGATAAACGCATTGTAAAGTACAAAAGCCTGTTCAATTTGAATAACCTAATTAAAATATCAGAATGACTAAATCTGGAATAATTGGAAAGAGAGGGGGTTTAGTGTTTCTGAAGTTGACTCTTGTGGTGGATGAGGAACAGCAAAAATGTTACAAGAAAGGAAAGTTGAGGCTGTGAAGGGCAAAGCCTCACCAAAACTCGACTGCTGATCATACAAATACATTTGAAAATCTGCAGGAATTGTGTGATTGATGCAGTCATTAATGTAAAATATGTTCCACAAGAAATTAAAGTAATTTTAAGACCTGAATTAAGCCCTACCTTGCATAAGTGTTTCCAATAAAATGTTCAGTATATAACATTTTATAGTTCTCTGTACAAATAAATCCATTATATCTATATTTAGTGTTCGTGTGTGTGTGTGTGTGTGTGTGTGTTTTACACTTGCCATGGTGGAATGGATTGTTCCCAGACTGCTGCTGTGAGGCATTCTGTGTACAGAGCTGTTTCGACTAAGAGAGTGTGAACGCAGAGCTGTGTGGGGTCGAACCAATGCTTTTGGCGGTGTCATTGCTTCTGCATGTGCTGATGCCACACCGGTGCTTCCCATCTGTGGCAAACTCTTCGAGGTGCCTCTATTGTCACTGCTAGGAGACTGTCCACTCAAAGAAGAGATGGAGCGCGGGCATGAGACAGAGCGGCGGATAAGTCCTGACAGTGCTGAAGAGGATACTGAGCCCACTTTTTCTGGTTTGGGAGCAGGCTTCCAGTGAACACGTCCTGAGAGAGAAAAAGAGAGAGAGGGGGAGAGAGAGAGAATTCGGAGAAAGAGGGAAAGACAGAGAGCAAGAGACAATGTGAGAAAGAGAGTTAGAGAAGAGAGAGAGAATGTGTGTGTGCGTGTGTGACAGAGAGAGAAAGAGAGTGAGAGAATGTGAGGGAGCGAGAGAATGTGTGTGTGTGAGAAAGAGAGAGACAGAGAAAGAATAAGAGAAAATGTGAGAGAGAATGTGAGAGAGAGCGAGAATGAGAGAGAAAGCTTATTAACATGTGAATCAATGTTCTTTATCCATTGAGGAATACACAATGCCAGAGTTAAATCTTTGAGCTAAATAACCAATAGTCTAATAAATAATTGGATTCTTAGATAGATATAAAAGCACTGACAGGTCTGTATTGAGCCACAAATGAAGTCAGACAATGAACACAGAATAACTATGGCTTTCATTAATCACACAGGCATATGCTGGTCTTGGTGGCCTGGCTCAGCTGTTTTCGGATTAGAGTCGCAGCAGCTTTTGCCCACACGTGTGCCGAAGTGTTGAACGACCTCCAGCTTTTCCACAGGCCAGCCGGCTTCGATGTTTTGCCTGTGAGTCTTGAGGGAAGGAAGTTGCCAAGTCGCACGCATTATAGGGGCTTAGCTTAGGCCAGCCCCAGATGGGGCGTCAAAGTCACTCCAGCTTCGGCAACTCACTCACCCCTCAAACTACAGCCAAATCACTGCTTTGTCCTTCATTCCAAAGCTAATGGAAAAGCTGGAGTCTAACCGCTTGCTCAAGCTAAAAAAAAGAATCCTCAAACAATCCTTTCTGGCCCTGTGACACTTCAATACATGCTGGGATGGTGTGATAGAAAGACCTGGGGCATAAGTGGACAAAGCCAGGTAAAAAAAAAAAAGAGGGGGGGGCTATAGTTACAAAGAATTATTTGTTTGTCGACCCCAGGGAAGTTTGAAACCCTGCCATTTAGAGAAAATTGAGTTTGTTTGTCCTTTTTCTAGGTAAAACAAAATCTTTGCTGTGTGGATCTCCCAGAATTGTGTCTCTCCCAAGCTGAGACCCAAGCCTCCTTATAGACTAGCGGACTGAAACACATCAAAAAAGCTCATTAAGGCCACCGTGTATGGGAGCCTAGAGAGCTCTCAAGCTATCACCCACTACTGCCAGCCAGTCAAATTAAGAGCCTCTGGACTGCACCTTAAGATTCTTGTGACCCTAATTAAAAAAGATGGATTTTGCCTGTTTCATGTATTAATTAGATAAACAAATGCATTAAACTAGATTTACATCTGTAATTTGGGGTTAACACTTCAGCTGACAGCATTAGATTGCATAATTGTGTCTAGAGTTGGTTTGGCTAAAGAAAAAAAAAAAAAGCTTGAGGGTGGGTAAGTCTATTTGAGGCAATGGCAGAAGTTTGTTTAAGTAATTAAGAAGCCTTCATTGTTGTGTGAACAGCATCAAGGGAATGATTTTCTATCAAGCACAGAGATATAAAAGAAAAGGGAATGAGTGCAGCATAGTGAAGACTGTCCTAACAGGCCCCGAATGAGTACTAATAAAGAATCATTTCCGTCATAGACGTACCGGAGCGTTCAGAGCCTTGCCGTCTGCTCTCTCCAACTTCAACAGAGACTTTCTTCTCCTGGAGGTCATTGGTGCTCTCCTCCTCTTCATCCGTGTTTGAGCCTGACGTTCTGCTACTGTTGCAGCTGCTTGAGCTGTCTTCGTGGTCCCTGTGCCTTCTGGGCATCTGGGCGCTCTCAGGCATGGAGGACAAGGCCTGCACAGACAGATAGACATGTTTAGGCCAATGATGTCCAGTGACATTGGGGGAGAGGAGACAATGTTAGACAGAGACAGCGGCTTGGCGGATACAGCCTTCATCCCCACTCCAATTAGCATTTGTCAGTAGCTAAGGTGACATGAGTTTAAAGAGTAGGTGGAAAAAATGATGGGGAAAAGGCGGGGGAGAGGGATTGTGACACAGCCCTTGGAGTGCATGGTGATGACAAGTAAGGTATACACCCGTCTGTGATTAATGTTACAGATGAGATTCCACCTTTCACAGCTAAGATATCAGAATTATATTCATTTATCTCTTTCTTTTGAAAAGAAATATCTGTGAAGCAGAATTAATTGAAGCCAATGCGTGGCCTGTGCTTGGAAAGGGGGACACACTTTAAGCATTAATAAAGCATTCACATTAGTTATTTAACAGCTAATTTAGCCCAGCTTACTCTTGCAAAATTAACACTTAGGAAGCAATTGCAAGCACAGGTTTAAACAAATTCATTAGAGACAAAGGAAGGGGGAGACTGGAGAGAGGGAGACTAACTCAAAAATCTATCTCTGTTTGACTGTCACTCTCTGTGGCATAATTTAAGTAGAAATGCTTAAAACTAAATCCTGCTGTATTTCAACAGCTTCATTTCTGCCCTGATTTTTCCAGATGGCCCATAATGCACCCCGGGAGACTGTCTATCCATCAGATCACTGAGTGCTGTGAACTCATGAGTTGACAAGGAAAAAAAGCATACTTAGGAGTGACAGACACAAATAAATTTCAACTGATGCCAATTGTGTAAGAATAAATAGTCAGCCTTGTAAGCTGGATGCAATGGAAAAGCAACTTACCCTCACTCCTCTTTGCCTAGAGGTCTTTCCCATGAGTTTCTCATCGTCCAACTCACATTGCTCCAGTAGATCCAAAATGTCCTCTTCCTATAAAACAAAGAACAGTCTTATGCTGTTAATTAGGGAACCAGTTATATATTCATTAACAATATAATGTGATCTATTAATTATTGCTTTATTAGAGCTTTAACAGTAGAGCTGTAATATTTGGTCATTGGTTTGGCCAAATATTGGAGATTTTTAAAAGAGGAAAAACAGTGTTCTATATCAACTGTGTTTGTCTAATGTCTGGAAAAATGTTTGTCTAAAGTCTGGATTAACTCAACTACCACATTCCATCCATGCACCCATTGTCTATATCCGCTTATGCCTAAAAAGGGTCAAGGGGATCCTTGCCATGCCTGTCTTTTGCCCAATGACAGCTGGAGTCTATCCTAGCTTTTATTGGGCAAAAGGCAGGCGTACAACCCTGGACAGATCACCAGTCCACTGTAGAGTAACGTACAGAAAAAAAACACCACACACACTCACTATTATTGGCAATTTATAATCAATGGCATTCATCAAACATATATGTTTTTAAACTGTGGGAGGAAACCTGGATAACTGGAGTAAACCCAAGCACGGGAAAAACATGCCAACTCCACACAGAAGGATCCTTGCAGGGGATCCTACTCTGAAATCTTCTTGCTGTGAGGCAATAGTGCTAACCACTATTCCACAAACATTACATTTTACATTTACAGCATTTAGCAGACGAGCAACTTACAACTGAGCAATTATGGGTTAAGGGCCTTGCTCAGGAGCCCATAGCAGTGGTTTAGTGAAGCTAGGAATCGAACCCGTCTTTCTGTTATCAGACCAACACCTTAACCACGAGGCCACCCCTTCACATTTTGTTAGCTACCACTCTAGCCTAGACGGCAACCATATTAACATTTAGAAAAGGAAAGTTTTAACATCAATTATTTGTCCCTTCCTGATATGAACACCAAAATAAACAAAAGTAAATGATCTAATTATAACTTAATTAAGTATATTTATCATTTAATAGTTTATTTAAGTAAATTTAGATGATTGGTTGTCTGTAAGGGCAGCGTAGTGGTTAGCACGGTCGCCTCACAACAAGAGGGTCCTTGGTTCGAATCCTGGACACGGGGCCTATTCGTGCAGAGTTTGCATGTTCTCCCCACGCTCGCGTGGGTTTTCTCTGGGTACTTCGTTTTTCTTCCACAGTCCAAAAACATGTGCATCACGTTGATTGGTGATTCTAAATTGCCCATACGAGTGAATTTAAGTGCATGTGATTGTGTGTGTTTGGCCCTGCAATGGACTGGTGACCTTCACCCTATGTGCACTGCAGACCCCCGTGACCCAGAGTTGAAGATTATAAAGAAAAGAACACTTTTTATAGATTTAATATTGACCCATAATGTTTTATGAGTCTCACAACATTGCTGGACAATAATTTTACTGTTCATTCATTTTTTAGTCATAAAAAATAGGCAAAAAAAAGGGATTGATTAACTAGCTAACCATGTTAACTATGGTGGGCCAGTCACTTGCGGGGGTTTATTCCTGGTCCTCCGGCTTTCTCCCACAGCCCAAAAACATGTACATTAGATTAATTGATGACTCTAAATTGCCTATAGGAGTGGGTGCTTGTGTGGTTGTTCGTCTATGTGTGAACCTGCAATGGACTGGTGAGGGTGTACCAGGGTGTACCCTTGCCTTCTGACTTATGTGCACTGGGAGAGGCAGAACCCTGTGACCCAGAGTTAGGAAATTAGCAGGTATACAAGATAAATAAATGAATTATTGATAAAGATATTACATTTGCCAAGGCAAATTTAAAGAAAAAAATTTTTTACATGTGACTTCTTAAACAATTCAAAAATGTGTCTTTAAAGCATTGTGTTAAGCATTTCACTTCTTGAATTGTAGTAAATGCTTAACATATTTAAGTGCACATGTAACTGTCCCCTGCAATAATGCTATTAATTTATTCATTCATTCATTCATTTATTTATTCAACTTTTATACCCGCAGATTCCAAAACTCTGGGTCACGGGAGTCTATAACATAGGGCGAGAGGCAGGGGTACACCTTGGGCAGGTCCCTGCAATGATGAAGTAACTGAAATTACTTTTTAATCCCTTCATACACCAGAGCAGGATAATCAACATATATAATTTATTATAAATTGCGGCTGAGATAAGTCTAGACCTTTGTAACAAGCCTACTTTAGCTTATACTGTATTACTTAATAGCCTAAGGAAAAGGAATTTTCAAGGTTTTTCAACCTTGAAATACAATAAAGGCTTTCAATGGGACAGCTGTATTTGATTATGTCTGATTTTTTATAATAAAAAGCACTGCCCATTGTCTAACCCGAAAGCTTAGGAACAGTTAGCTAGTTGATCATTGCTTGAGCTAATGCAAATAGACATATGAAAAATTTCTCACCAAAAAGTCTGTGCATTGTTTTCTAAATGAAGAATTAGTGTCACAGTGTTGGACTGCTAACCCAAAGGTTTTGGGTTTGGATACCAGAACCACCAAGTTACCACTGCTGGGCCCCTAAGGAAAGCCCTTAACTCACAATTTCTCAGTTGAATGAATTAAATAAATGCCAAAAAAATGTATGTAAATTTATCACAAGTTAATACCAGTAAGCGTCTCTCTGTTAACTAAAGCTATTTACTGTGTAAATAATGAAATTCGAATTGGGGCTGTCTTTTAAAACTGATGCTGGAATAAGAAAATATGTTTCCAAGTTAACAAAGCGGTGGCCAATACAGAAATCCTAACCCTTACCAAAACAAGCCATATCCACAGATTCAACAACAGTAATGAAATGCTTATTCAGCACTCTACAAATGATGCTATATACCACTTAAAGTGGCTCTTAACTCATAATGATAGGGAAACAACTTTAGGGCTCTACAGCTCTATAGCCCCGAAAGTAAGTGGTAGCACAGAAGTTAAGGTGTTGATAACTAGGAGATCAAAGTTTGATTTCCAGCAGGACCAAGTTGCTGCAGCTGGGCCACTAAGCAAGACCCTTAACCTACAATCACGCAATTATATAAAAGAGATAAATGTGTCACTCTGGAAACACATGTAACTCTGGAAATGCTGTGAGGGGGAAAATCATGTTTATTCTATATGTTATTGAGAACCCATAAATAGATTATGGTCAACAGCACTAACAGTAGCTCGTAAGAAACCTTTAAAGGGTTAAGTTATCTTTATACAGTGCTATATAAAACTTTAACCACCCTAAAGAACCAGTGAAGAACCATACAGAGTAAGCCATGCAGATTCTGTATACAGTAGCAGTGCTATATATTTACATTTACAGCATTTGGCAGACGCTCTTATCCAGAGCGACGTACAAC
>JAOTQW010000004.1:10242696-10254643 GCA_026260075.1 Sisor rabdophorus | reverse complement strand
CCCCAAACATTCATAATTATCACCCTTAATTAGTCTTGTAAAGTTTTTAATCCTTTAAACCAATCCAAAATCCTTAAACCAATCACAGCTAACACCAGGGGGCTTTGCCTCCAGGGCACGTTCTAACACACTCAAAGGAAGGTTTTATCCTTCACCCGGCTACGGCTGAATGTGTTTACAGATGACCATGATAAGCAGGTGTTGAGAGTGTAAGGCACTATT
Source organism: Sisor rabdophorus (assembly GCA_026260075.1). Classification (NCBI taxonomy): domain Eukaryota; kingdom Metazoa; phylum Chordata; class Actinopteri; order Siluriformes; family Sisoridae; genus Sisor; species Sisor rabdophorus. Next base: position 10,254,421 of record JAOTQW010000004.1, on the reverse strand, counting down.
TTTTTCTTCAGAGCCTGATCAGTTTTGCTTTTTTTTTTATTTTAGATTTTTAGACACTGATGTCTGTGCCACGGATTTCAGCATAATAACAGAATGTATGGATAACAGTTTATGCTTTTGCCAAACTCTCAAACACGTTAGCAGATCAAATTGTCAGAATTCACAGTTTTTCCTATTAATCTTTTTTATTCTAGCTCCAGTTTAGTAGGTTTGAAGTAATTCCTGTAAGAGAAATAGTCAAAAAATAAATGCTGGATCTATTGCGCAGATCACTGATTAACCGACTGTTTCGAAGGTCATCTCACTGTGCCGTATGTTGAAGACGCTCTATTGCTGAGAAGATCTCAGAATAATGGCACCGAACATACCATGAGGTTTGAGCCGAGGAGGTCAAATGAAATATTACATTCAACTTTGACATCCAGGTACCTGCTTTCTTTACAGCTACACCAAAGTGTCATTTAATCCAGCTGTTAAGTGTGTTTAAAAACATGTTTTACACTGTAAATGCTGTTTAATAGACACACTCTGATTATTATCTATGACCAACATAGGATTCTGATTTAGAATAATATGTGTAATTGTGTTGTAGTTTCTATAAAAGGATTCTTTTGTCAACTAAAGGAATCTTTGGTAGAAAGTAGAGAGACAGAACTGCTAAATACTTTAAATTGGTTGCTAATAGTAGCAGGACATTCTTTTAAGGAGGTGTAAATTTTTTAATTGCAGATGAGAAATAATTCAAATTGCCACAACTTATTGTCAGTATGTTGAGGATAAATTACCTTTTGAATCAGTTTTCCATTGTGACTTTTGCCTTTGGCTTCCTTATCAGGAACCCAAATTTGCATCCTGAAAAATACACATTTGTCCTTTCTTAACATTGGATGCAAATAGAATTATGTAGAAACTTGAATAAGTTTCCCTTAGTCCTGCTATTGTCTATTTTTAATGTTGTAGCTTTGCTGTGTACCAGTTAGTGTTTATTTTTTTTAACCCGAACGCAGAATGATGCACAAAATGCATTTTTACCTGGAATCTGAATTGCTGAACAAACCTGTTGCTAAGCAACTGTCTTCGACCTGTAGAACAAGGGCTGTGAAAGCAGCTAGTTTGACTTTTGGAAAACTGCATTAAATGCAGTCTAAGCACATATAGCTAAGCTACTTATTTATAGATATAGTCTTGAAGTAAAGCTGCATCTTAAGCTTCTCTGTAAGATAATTTTAAAAACAAATCTCCAGATGTTGCATGTATTAAAGTGGTTAAACTGTTATTTAATAGAATTAATTTGCTTTAGAGCATAATCATTGATTCAGGCTTAATTTGAGTTATTAGCTGGTGAGTGAAGAGCATGGCACACAGCCTCGGACAAAGGCACACTGTTAAATTGGAGTTTTGGCAGCTTCTTAATGGGCTGTTTGTGTTTTTCTAGCTGTCATGGAAACCAAGGCAAATGGTTCGATGGAAACCAAAAGGTATGTTCTGAAATGTGTGTCTATGTACTATGTGGCCTCATAAGAGTCAGCGTCTTATAATAAATGCATAATTTATTTTGAATTTTCAATACAGTCTGTTTTACAGGCTAAATGGTATAATCCAGACAGTTTTGAAAAGGAATTACAGCATGTATTCACACCCCTACATAAATTTTTCCATAATTCAAATGCAATAATAAAACCAATTGACAGGTTTTGTTGTGGGGGAAAAAGCGAAAGGTTTTTTTTTATTCTGCTTGAGTTTTTGCCGTGTGTTCACATAATGAAAATACAAACAGTTGTGGTATGGATTGAGCGTGTTCATCGTATGGTGTATAATGGTTTTACATAAACCCGTGGATAACTTTTTACTCTTCCTGTAATGTATGCAGTAACAAGGACATGCTGTTACCGACTTTTTAGACTAATGTGCAACATAAGTCCTTTGATAAGATAAACCCGGTAGTTATTCTTAAGCATTCTGTCCTTTCAAATGAAATAATCATGAACAGGTTTTCATTTGCCTCCATACATGCACTCTGAGACCTCGCATATTAGGCCTGTGTTGTGTTCATATAGCAATCAAATTGCAAAAGAGTTTGTCTGGAAGAAGACCAAAACCCATCAGTGTTTACATTTACAAGCAATTGCATCAGGGTTAATTTTATATTAGGCCAATGTAACATGACAATTTTTACACACTCATCTTCAGTTGGAAAATGTTTAATTGAAATGATGTTAAAAGAGTGTGATATGCTAAATTTTATTGTATACCCTTGTAGTTTGTTTCATTTAAAAACATCATTAGTATTGAGAATTAAATAATGTTCTTTGCTTTTTAATACTGCTTGTTTTTACTTTACAGATATTTGGTCAACTAATTTGTATTGTGTGTAGACACTGATTTTCTTTTTTACTTATATTTTACAGCACCGTTTGCAACTAATCAATCATTCATTTGTTCATTTGTTCATCTTCCTTACCCACTTATTCTCTAACTCTGGGTCACTGAGGTCTGTTCGAGCCTCTTCCAGCGCACATAGGGCAAAAGGCAAGGGTACCCTGTACAGGTCTAGTTTACAATTCCTTTTTTCATTAGTGTTAAAAAGTTCACTGCTCATATTTTTTTCACTTTTAATATTTATTGCTGAATAATCACTGTATCTGATTGAAATCCAGTGCCACCTCGATCATTATTGCAAAAGTTTTTGATTGCAGTGCAAATATATTGCTCTTTCCCAAGTGGAGCAAATTTCTAATTCTGCATTCAGTGAAAGCACCTCTTTCTCTAATATTTTCTTAGTGGAAGTCATTTCTGGAACTAGTTTATGAAAACAGATTATTTTTAAGATCACGTGACCTACAAATACCGTTTTATTAACTGATTTTGCACTTCAGTTCAATTAGACATCAAGGCGGAAAGAGTTATTAGGGTGTGATTTATGTGATTGTTAGGGTTAAATGACAAATTTTTTGCCTGCTAACCCATTTGTAATGACTATACATTTAATTGTTATTTTCTTTCCTACCTTACAGTACGGTGGAGAATGGGCAGCTCCCTGACCCCGCCCACTGGGCTGTAGCCGACGTTGTCAATTATTTTAAAGCTACTGGATTTGAAGAACAAGCCACAGCTTTTCAGGATCAGGTGAAATTTCTGGTTATATCGGATTTGAGGGGATAAGGAACGGTGTGTGAGCCGCCAATCGAACTCAAGAAACCTAGAGCACTATAGCATCATATATGTTGACGTGCTAACCACTAACCTACTCAGTGCTAAGTTTTAGATTAAATGTCCTATTTTGTGACTGATTTATGTTTTTTGTGAACCAACTTGCATAGCACTTAGTCTTAATTTATATGAAGTTATATTATCGGATAACTGATTTTATTAAAGTTTCTTCCTCTCATTATGCTCCAAAGGAGTGTTGCATTCTTTTATAAGCACTTTAAGGTTTATTAAGAAAATAAAATATGCTATTGCTAAAATAATGTTTTGCTTTTATGTTTCTAGTATTGACACTTTTAGATTTATTACTTACTTTAAATGTTTAAATTGAATTTAAGTTTTTATTCATTCATTCATTCATTTTCTATACCCGCTTATTTCCTAACTCAGAATTACGGGTGTCTGCTGGAGCTTATGCCAGCACACATAAGGCAAGAGGCAGGGTTACAGCTTGGACAGGTCGCCAGGCCATACACACACATACACACACACACACACACACTCAAGTTCACTCCTATGGGCAATTTTAAGTCACCAGTCAACCTAAGTCCAGAGTAAACCCAGGCATGAGCAGGGAGAACATGCAACTCTTGCCCGGAAATCGAACCTGGAAACTTATTGTTGTAAGACGACCATGCAAACCACTACACCACTGTGCCGCCATGCTATTTTCAGATTTCTAAATAATTAGTAAGTGGCTTAGTAGTTATGGTGTCGGGCTGATACAAGAATGAGCGGGGTTCGATTTCTATTTACATAGCGAAGAAGGTCGCTATGTAAATCGCTATGGATAAGGGTATCTGCCAAATACTACCGATTATTCATTTAATTGCTCGCTAACGTAATAAGCAGTTAACTGTGAACTGACAGTTTATTTCTGTAACTATATTCTAAACAATGTTCAGTAATTGTGATACAAGTACTTTATGGTAAAAAGAGAGATGATTGAAAACAAAATGTCTCCTTTATAGTTCTTGTTGATAAGACTTGAACCTTTTTCATTCTGCAGGAAATCGATGGCAAGTCTCTTTTGTTAATGACTCGTAATGATGTTCTGACCGGACTCTCTATAAAACTGGGACCGGCTCTGAAGATTTACGAGTACCACGTGAAGCCGCTTCAGACCCAGCACCTTAAAAGCAATGCCTCATAGCACTACAGACAAACGGCCAAACTTTAGAAGACAATCATGCCATGGAACAGCAGGGTAACTGCAAACTGAAAACAAGGCCATGTCCTTATGTGTGTTTTATGCATTGCTTGAGCAAATACACACAAATTAAACGTTAATGTGAATTTCTTTCTAATTTTAAACTAATTGTGCAGATACAAAGTAGTTTCTTTATGGGTTGTGTGTGTGTTATGGAAGGGAAGTGGGCTGTTAAACTTTGATGACTGAAATGTTTTAATAACCCTTTGCAAATATGTAAATACACAAATGTTCATTTTCTGGTTTTTGTTTTTTTTAAGTTTTAACATAAAAAATATTGTGTAAAAGTATTTGGCACTATGATGATAAATACTATTGTGTAAAGTGTTGCTTAATATAAATTTCAGAGGTTTTATTTGAAAAAAAAGCTTTTTAAAATTTATTTAAAAACAAGTTATTGATCTGTATATAACATCAGAAAAGGAGTGGCGAATCAATTCTTTAGTTGGTGCTTGCTTCCACTTCTTAAATCTATTTAAGCGCTATGGTTATTAATACGTTACAGCAGTGGTCCCCAACCACCTGGCCGCAGACTGTTACCGGTCTATGGGTAATTTTTTTTATTGTGCCGCACAGAAAGAATAAATAACGTACATTATTAAATTTTTTTAAATTCTATTTTATTTTTTATTCCAAAAAATGACAGATTCTCTTGGTTACATCAGTCTATGGCTCACTCTTGATGTGCTTCAAAACGCTTTTCTCAGTCATGTTATATTTTACCGATGCAAAGAAACGAGCTCAGGGCTCCTGCTGATTCAGCGTTATAGTGAGTTGTATTTACCATACATTACCATGGCAATCAGAGAGCATTATTAGCACGATGTTACGGGTACGCTGCATATGAGTACCCAATAGATTTACCTTTATTATTATATTTAGTAAACACAAACGTTTTATGCAGGTTGTATCATTGTATTTTGTTGTGTTTAATCGCCACACCTTAAAGGCCTTTCCGTAAAAATTATTGTCTGATATTAAACCAGTCCAAGGCGCAATAAATTTTGGGGGCCGCTGAGTTACAGCACACATGATAATGTTCAGCTGTAAAAAAGAAACAATTGTAAGTCAGCTGTGTTTTATTGTTGTTGGAGATTCATTTAAAATGCTCTTATGCGAGGATTTAAAGCAGTGTAACCAGTAGGTAGAGCCAGGGGTCTGAAAAAATCCAAGCTCCTTTTGTGTTTAACAGGGTTACTTGCATTATAAAACAGTTATAGGAATATGATAACTTTCTAATACATTTTTCAATGGCAAAAAATACAAATGAATTGGTAATTGTTGATGACACACTGGAAGCTGGTGGTAAAGAGAATTTTGATGCCGGCGTTCAAAATTGTATTTCGAATAGAAGCCATTCAGAAAGTATGTCTTGCAATATAGGCTTTACTGAATGTCAGCCGTTTGCAATAAATTGTGATTGAATAACAAAAGCCACTCTTTACTCAATCATAATTGTTGTTCCCATTCCATTGATAGGAAGAGATGAACCACTAATTATTACATGTCCTGGCCATTTGCAAAATCATTAACATCTGCAATAATTACAAGTGGAATCTGGTCACACTTTAGTTAAGACTAATTTGTTTTTTTATAAATAGTAATGATGCTGTAAAGTTCAGATATAAGGTGGGAAAAATTGATTATAATTACTATATAATTTAGGGCATTGTGTGCTTTACAAGTACCAATAAACAGCCATCATGCTATCAGTATGAACGCTAATATGCAGCTAGTTAATTGTAATTTGTCCCTGATCTAAAATGTTAACTGGAATTTTATAACATTTTTTATCTCTTTACAAAATGATTTGTATTTAATTTCACATTTTTAGGTGGCAATCCAGATATTTTCAAATTTGGTTTAAAAAAGGGTCAAGTTTAATTACACCAGCCCAGTTTGTGTAATGATGTATTTGTCTACATGTTTCCCATTTTCAATTTATTTATTAAAGCTTTATTTATTAAATGTAAGTAGTATTTGTTGCAGTCATTGCATTCAGAGCCACACTGACCAATTCAGGTCATTTGTTATTATCTTCTCTTGTAAAGTTTTATTACATAGAGTAATAGTAATTCATGTTAAATGTTTGTTTACTTTTATTACATTTTACTTTCTGTTAAGACAGCTTTGTTCACGAAGCTCCTTATTTCTTTAATCTCTTTACAGTTTGGCTTGTTTTCTGCATACAGTTCCGGTAATGTTGCCTGCCGGGTTATCAAGTGGTAGAAGCACCTGAATAAGAAAACAAAAAGTGGTATTTATAATAACAAAGACTTTATGAAACTCTAAGCCCAGGAGATCCTGTTCTTATTTTAGCACTGCAATCCTCAGGACTGAAATATCTTATCTAATCATTTGGCACAGTCTGTTTCTTAAAGCAAGTTATGATTGCAAATTGGTTGAAAAAAAGGGTTTCCTAAATGTAATGTGTAAAATCATAACTGGTCAAGATTTTTCCTGTCTTTACATTGGCTGATATTTTATAAAATTTTACTCAACCTTTGGTAAATAAAAAAATCAAATAACATTATTTGGCATTGTATTTTATAAGTAAAAAAAATCAATCAATGTTAAATTATTAACACTTGTAAATTGTGCCTATTGTGTCTTTATTTAAATGTCTTTTTATTACTAATGATGCACACAACTTGCATAAAATACAATAGTTACACTTGTACAATAGTAAAAACTCTTGTACAGCAAAAGTAATGTCATTGGCGACATTTAGACTGTCTGCCAGTCTTTTTGTGAGTGGCATTTGTTGTGTTCCTTGTTTTAAAGCAAAAATATCTAAAAGCAGGTCTGCACATTATTACAGTCTAAATAGATTCTAAGATGATTTACATGTAATGCAGCTATCAGCTACAATAATTTTCACCAAGCTGGTCGAACTGGTTCAACTTGTATCCCCTTCTTAGTTGTTTGACTATGTTGCTGATATAATGTGTGGTATTTAGTAACTAGCAAAGATAACTCTAAACTAATTTTTGGAATGGTTCTAATTTAAAATCTTGCAAAGATGAAAACAGTAAATATGCATTGTACAGTAATTAAGCTAATATTTTCTACTGCAAAGAGTTGAAATCATAAGCTACCTGGGCTAAAACAGATATGTGTATAATAATAAGAATACCATGTAATCTTTTTGATGAAAAACTGGGACACCAAATAGATTTATTTATTTAAACTCTGCTTTAATGTAAAGTATTGAATGTACATCTTGTGTAACAGTGTACACCCCTAAGAGGAAATGTCCAAATTGGGTCCAAGTAGCCATTTTCTCTTTCTGATGTCACTAGACTCGTTAGTGTTACAAGGTCTCGGGTGTGACTGGGGAGCAGGTGTGTTAAATTTGGTGGTATTGCTCTTTCTCATACTGGGCAATGAAAGTTCCACATGGCAACTCATGGCAAAGAGGTCTTTGAGGATCTAAAAAAAGAGACTTGTTGCTCTATATAGAAATTATCTAAGCAACAAGAAGATTGCCAAGACCCTGAAACTGAGCTGCAGAACGGTGGCCATGTTGTCTGTGAGAAATAGACCAATGAGTGCCAGCATAGCCGCAGAGGTGGTAGGGGTAGAAGTCTGTCAGTGCTCAGACCATAGACTGCACATTGCACACTCTTAAGGGTGTACTCGCATTTGTTGCCAGGAGTTTCGAAATTAAATTGTTGAGGTTTGCCTTTTTTGATAAGACAGCAAATTTACAGCAAGCTTTACATTCACTATAAGTTTCTAATATAAGTTATATAAGTAAGTTTTTTTATATATTTTTTTAATTATCTTGCACAATAAAATAAAAAAAATATGCAAAATAAAAAAGTTATCAATTAATGTTAATCATTTTAACCCTAATAAGAATTTACCCTTATTTAACATATTCCATGATAAGAATTGTCTTGGTCGATTATGAATGCTCTCATATTGTGTCTATACAAAATTATATAAACTACAGAAATAAATAAATATAAGTAATTTGACATTACCAAATAAACGATTCATCTTTAGAAAATGCTTTAGAGAGCAGTGGAGGTGTATTTTTTTTTGTTTACATCACTCACATTTAAATACAAAAAAAAACTCTGTCACCATTGTCCCATACAAAATGAATACATGGCATGTACATGTTTCAAAGTTTTGCGATTCCCACCATTTGTTTGATTTAACACTTACTGGTAAATTCATTGATAAATATTGGTCTCATCTGATCTCCATAAAAATCACTCATACAACAGTCAAAAACTTTCTGGCTTAAAGAATGATATTTAAAGTGCTGTCAAAACCATTTAAATATGACACGAACACTGTAAGGTTTAAACAGGCTTTATAGAAACCAACCTCATCCTTATTAGTGAGTCCCAGTTTAGTCATGTCGATGTTAAAGTAGTGCTGGTTTGGCATGATGATTTCAATCTCCTCAACCTAGGAGACAAGATGGCATTATCAGAGGTACCACTAGACATCTTGGGCACAATTAATTAATTTAAGGTGCTTTTACATTACTTTTAGAACTCTTACTACTAACAAATCTCTAGAGACCCTCAAAATACATGGCCCCCAAACACCCGATGTGAAGTAAACTCTTTAAAAAAACCAAATTAAGTAATTAGACTTGCCTCTGGAATTCTCTTAAGAACAAGAACCTGAATATCATAGAGCGTCTTCTGAACAGAAGGTGAATATTCCCCATGGTCGAAGGGGCCAGCAAACTTTTCAATTATGCTATCTTTTACAGTTTTCCTGTAATGACAGCAACAATAATAGTCGTCTCGACGATTTTATTATATTTCCCTTAACCTTGAAAAATTACTTTAAAAATTTTCATTTACCATGCCATGTCAAAGTTTACTTCCTTATACTGGTTGTAGCGCCATTTTGCATAAACAGAAGTACAGAAGACTCTATCCTTGGTTTCCTGCAGAGTGGTGAAGCGGTCTTTTAGGAAGCCCTCGAAACCTGACTGTGTGGTCTTTAGGACCTTCATGTCTCTGATTCCACTGTGGATCACTGCGGTCTCTAAGGAAATGCACAGCAGTGGTATGTTGAAGGTTATAACAATGTGTGGTTCAGGTTTTCTTTTCTTCAAATGTGATGGTCCTTTTCTGGATAAGATTGGACATCACTTATATATATATATATTATACTGCCAAAAGTTTTTGATCACCTGACCGTCAGATTCATATGTGATTCCTCTCCAAACTGTTGCTACAAGCACAGTTGTCTAGAATGTTTTGTAAGTTGTAGCATTACATTATTGTCACACTGTTCCAGCATGACAATGACCCTGAGCTCCATTCAGACATTATGTTATGTTATGATAGGATAGCACCCAAAAACTTGAGTTTTCTGAACAAGTCCTGATAATAACACCACTAAACACCTTTGGGATGAACTATAACACCACCTACACCCCAGACTTCCTGACCCCACTAATATTATGCTACCCAAATAAAAGCAAATCTCACATTCAAGTTACAAGTGTAAATCTGCAAGATTTACATATGAATCTGATAGTTAGATGACCACAAACCTTTGGCAAGATAGTGTACATTTAAGTAAAACCAATAAAAGATTTTTATAACCTGTAGTCTACTTGTTCAAAAGTTTATCTGTACTTGTTTGCAAGTTAATCTTTTTTCCTCAAGTATCTTCTAACAAATAAATAAATAAATAACTTTTTACCTGACTGAGCACAAGAAAGTTGACCCTCAACAAGAAACAAAGTGGGTATGCATCTAAAACGACTAAAAAAAGAATTCCAATATGGGTAACACAGTGGTTTGGTGTTTGATTCCCAGACAGTGGATCTTCCTGTGTGGAGTTTTCATGTTCTCCCCATCTTTGCATTGGTTTACTCGGTTCTTCTCACAGTCCAAAAACATGTACATTGGGTTGATCGGTAACCTGTCCAAGTTGTACCCCTGCCTTTTTTTTGTTTGTGCACTGGAAAAGGCTTCAGCAGACCCCCATGGATATGAAAAATTGATTATACATGATTACATGATTATACACAGTACAACATATTGCAAAATGTTTTTCTTTGAATATCCCACCTGTGCCCCTTTACCTTCGGGTTGTGGGCACAGAGCACAGGATCAGCTATGATACAATCCCCTGGAGCAGAAGGTGTTAACAGTGGCATACATGGTGGTGGTGGGGCTCTGGCTCAGGTCTTCCAATCAACAACTCATCACCTTAACTATTTGAGCCACCACTGCCTAATTTTTTTTTCTATCAAATATTTCACATAGGATATTTCATATTTCAACTTTGTGTGCTTTTACCTTTCACCCCACTATATAAAATACTTTTTAAATGGTCAGTAAGTACGTACTAGCTTAAATGTTGTACGTACTTAATCAGTATGCAATTTTGCACTTGACTACCACCCCCAACACAAACAAAGACCAGTCATTATCAGCATTGTGTCCCACCCGACCCTACATAAACACCAGAGATTATTTGTCACTTGTCATTTGAAAAAAGAAACATTGTAATTAATGCTGTTTATTTTTACTAAGTTCCCATCATGGGTGTCTACATTTGTTGTTTGGACTTTATTGTTTGACACAATCCTACAGTATTCTCGATCTGTTATTTGTGGCACATAACCTGGCAATTATAATTAAACAAAATATAAGACACAAATGGATTGGAACAGATAGTAGTGTTTTATTGTTATTATTGCTGCTATAAATACAAAATATTGTTTGTTCTCACCATTTCGGTGCTGTTCAACCTCACAGAAACGCAAAGACTCTGGAGAGAAGATAAATGCATGGGCATGCTCGGCAGCATTCTGAAAAATAAGTATATATACCACAACAAATTTTAGAATCGTTTTTTTAAGATATAAAATGTTTTTTTCTAATAAAGTTTTTTCAATGACTTGACACCTTTTCAAGTCTCTTCCATGGGGCTTCCTCAATGTTGACCTTTGATCGTGTGACATGTTTGAATGCTGTCAGGAAATGGTTGCAGATGTCTACAGCAAAGCTTTCAATGGTTTTAACCTGCAGACAAACCCAGACTAGTTTCCAAATAAGCAAACAAACAATTTTACAAAACATTTTTATACACTGCAAAATCCATTCAATAATTATATATTGTCTCTATCCGCTTATTCCTAATCAGGGTAATGGAGATCTGTTGAAGACCTATGACTCATCATCTTCTTCTCTGTCACAGTTCTCACCCCCAGGTTAAGAAGAAATTCAGCAAGTGATTCTCTCCTGCAATCCTACCACCTTTCCACTGGACCCCATCCCTTCAGCAATGCTCAAAACTATCTCTCCAGATCTGTTG
>JAOTQW010000004.1:10196661-10210460 GCA_026260075.1 Sisor rabdophorus | reverse complement strand
CGCACGCGCACGCACGCACGCGCACGCACGCACGCGCACGCACGCACGCACGCACACGCACGCGCACACGCACGCGCACGCACGCACGCGCACGCACGCACGCACGCACGCACGCACGCACGCACGCACGCACACGCACGCACGCACGCACAATTAACTCTACATAAGTGCTGGTTGGTAGACCCAGTTGCTCTTTTTGTTGAATGGTGATGCTAAATATAATTGCTTTAACATTTTTAAAACTCATTAGCTATTTCTATTAACACAGTATTAGGAATGACCTACCATAGTAAAGTTTTTACAAAACCATGAAACTTAAAAAAGCATGATCCTCCCAAAATGAAGTGTACCAACAAGATTACCCAGAACTCAACATGCGTAGGCTTAACCTTCTCTATAAGTAAAATTGACCATTATTGTGTTTATTCTTGTGTTAATAGTACTAAACAATAGGATATATTTTAAATAAACATATTACTGGTGTTTATCTTGAGGAATAAAAAGGGCAACAATGTATTTGTCATTCATTTTGTAGCTATAAATGTATGGGAAAAACTAAAACACCGGAAAAGCCAGTTGGAAACCATTCAAAAATACAAAAGGGAATACTGTTACTCAACTGCCATTCAATGTTTCAACAAGTGTAAACCTTAAACATACCTTTCAAACTCTCTTGTTTTCGTACATTCTTGAGTTCCCCCTTTGCTAATCACAATCAAGAAGTCTTGAGTTAAAACAAAGGGCACTCGCTCTCTTTTGTAGCCAAATTTCTTCTTTTTATGATCGAGGAAGTGACCAAAATCTATGTGAAACAGCTGAACAACACAGATGTTATTAATACCCATGCATGACAGTATATATTAGCAGTAGGCTCAAAACTCATACCTGTCCATCGTCCTTCACCATGATGTTACTGTTGTGTCGGTCACCAATACCCAAAATGAAAGTAGCGACGCAATAACCAGCACAGGATCGAGTGAATAGGTCAATGGCCAGGTCATACCTATAGTCATGGGTATTAAAATTTAACTATGAATTATTACAAGAAATGTGCTTTAAAGTTTACTTTTCATAAAAACTCACATCTCGCCCTTGTTTTTGTCTTTTAGCCACTGGTGCAGGGTGGAACTATTAAACTGCAATGCTCCTTTGAGACCACCTTTGCACTGGATTTGCATAATAGTATGAGAACTTCTTACAACTTCAATAAGTCCCACGCAGTCACCAATTGACAGGCAGCCATAGGGAAGCATTCTGTTCAGAAAGCAACATACAAAATCACAAAAGGTCAGTCTGATTTCTAAGTGATGATTCAATAAAGATATTTTAATTAGGAAGTAAAAAGTACCTGAGGTCTAACCCCTGGTTCTGCCAGATGTTCTCCATTATTTTAATGATTTGAAGCGTCAGCATATCTTGCCTCAGATCTAGAAAAATTAATCTGTTAACATTTAAATTATTCACTCCAAACAGTTTTACATAAAAGTGGCCTACCATCTCCATTTTTGAAGATTATCTCATTGTTCTGAAAGAGAAGCTCTGACATAATATCAGGGTTTTCCCAGTTAAGCCACAGTGGTCTCTTAGCTGATGACATAATTCTGCATTCCTCAAGCCTAAAATAAATATAAAATAAAATCCAAAAACATTAACAAAATGCCTTATGTCAAAATATGCACTAGTTTTTTAAACAGCTAACCGTAGGTTGCCTAGCTGGTGGGCTGGATTTAATGGAGAGGTGAAGTTTTGAAGGGCATCCATATAATCTGGCCTCCTCATCTGTTCCACCAAAAACTTCATCTGCACCTAAAGAGACAGAAAATACAGGTGTTAGATGCAAATTTTACATATTTAAAAAAAGAAAATGCAACACAAAACAAAATAGTCAACAGAAAACTTAATCTACCTTCTGAGTCTCATCCTTCTTTTCCTGTTTAAGTATGTCTGTAAGGTTGATGAGTTTCTCCATTGCCTCTACCTGTCTGCCCAAGTGCTTCAAATACATACCACAGGCACGGCAGTAAGACTCCAGCAGCAGACCAAAACGTTGACTTACAGTCTTGTTGTGCATCTCCGATCTGAAAATACATAGATATACATAGTTAAATTACATACATTGTAATATTTCTACAGTGAATAAAATAGTTGAAGCTGCTCTTAAATCCTGGTGATTTCAAATTACTATAAATTGCCCAACCCGTAATTGTGAATCTTATCCAACAGCCAACATTGCAAACTATAGAAGAACAAGTCTTGCATATTATATTTTTTTGTCCTGATTCTTCAGAATAATAATCAAGCTTGTCAGTGATCATAAGCTAAACATAAAACATTGCTTTAAAGGGTAAGTGTTGACCAAATCTAAATAATTCAGTCTTCTAACTTAGATAAGGTCAGCACAGTGGCGTAGTGGTTAGCACAGTCACCTTACAGCAAGAAGGTCCCAGGTTCAAATCCTGGGCAAGGGGTTCTTTATGTGCAGAGTGTGCATGTTCTCCCAGCGCTTACGTGGGTTTACTCTGGGTTTCCTCCCACAATCCAAAAACAAGTATTTTAGATTGATTGGTGATTCTAAATAGCCCACAAGAGTGAGCATGTGATTGTTCGCCTATGTGTGGTGACCTATCCAGGGTGTACCCCTGCCTTTTGCCCTATGTGCGCTGGGATAAGTTCCAGCAAACCCACATGACCCCGAGTTAGGGAATAAAGCGGGTATCAAAGATGAAAGAATAATTTATATGATTTTGTAGACAAATATTTTACTTAATATTAACATGGAATTTGTTCAAAAATTTAAACATCACTGGAGGTCTTGATAAACCATCTGGATTCTTACAAAACATGTTTATCCAACATCCTGTTTAAGAGTGAGGAGAGTCACTTACTTCAAATGCCAAAAAAAGAAATGTCCAATCCTTTGGTTGGTTAGAGCCCTCTTCAGCAGAAATCGCACCAAGGGGTTATCAAGATACTGCTCATACTTCAAGACCTGTTTGAGATTTGACACATGCAAAACATTTGTTGTTTATTGCACAAAAAGAAATGCTGCTTACAAACTACATTTCAATTTAAGTAAAAATAACATTCATCTAACCTGGACCAACTGAATAAGATACTGGGAGAGTTTATCATCGGTTAAATATTTCTCAAGGCACTGCACTGCAAATTCTCTTATCATCGGATCTGGATAGTTGCAGTCAAGTAACTCCATGGCTTGTTCTGGTTTTATTTGAGGCCAGCCTTTCAGAAGGCAATACATCTAAGCAAAGGAAAGATGATTATGCAGAATATGAGTCAATATAAATTTGTTACTGACACCATATGGAACCTACAAATATTATATTTTACTTATGTACAAGCCAAAACAACGCAATTTTCATGATTTATAACCAGATATGAGTAGGTGAACAAGTAAATGAAAAAGCATGTACAAGAAATTTGTAAATTGCTCAAAAACATTTTGCTCAAAACAATTTTAAACATGGCTGGATAAATTAAATTATTTTATTTTAATGAATTTTATAAGCTTTGCTCATACAGTTGGCAATGTAAGTTTAGGTTCCTATTAACCTGTGCAACTTCATCTCTGGCGTTCCACTTAACAGCAAGGAGAATCTTGGGTAGAATCTCTGGTATAGCTTTACAATACTGCCTAAAAATATACAAATAATTGTGGTGTTTTAGAGACCAGCAGTAGCAGATTCAGTGACAACAATACTGTGAAAAATGAGCAGTGCTAAATATTGAGGTACCTGTGTCGCCACAGGAAGTCCTTTTCTTGCTCAGTAATCTCCGAAAGAGGGTCTCGGTTTGCTATTTGTCGCAGTTGCTCCAGATCACTCTCCATTATATGGTGGTCTCGAGCCTGTCTGCTGCTCTGTGGAAAAGTAACAGGAGTTTATTAACAAACATGTTAAACAGCTTGAGCTAAAAGAAAACTATGAAAGCAGTCCACTATAGGTTGGGTAAAATCAGATAAAAACATCAATTTAATTAAAACAAGATTAGTATTTGACCATTTTTAAACTGATTTTTTTTTGCATTGCTTTTTTTAAATAAACTTTTTGTTAAACCCAACGAGGGTTACTTTTCGAATACAAATGTTATGATTGTGCCACAAATAAATGTTTTAATGTTAAAATAAAAAGACATGCAACTAAAATTATGAAAATAAAATCCTTATGTGAAAGCTTACCTGTCCAGATTGAAAGTAATTGTATCCCGTCTCTCTGGACAGCATCTTAATCGCATGATCCTCTATTGTGGCCTTGTCAGGGAACTTCACAGGACAGCTGAAGTAGTCGAATTCCAACTCCAGACATGGGGTTTCCTAATCAACACAATCGGGAAATGGTTTTGAAATCAATACTGATTACATATTAAAATGTCAAAAAAACAAATATTTCAGTTTATTATAATATTAATATTCATATTAATAGTTTAAAATATGCCTGGTAGACCATGTCAAATCATTTTGTGGTACCAGATTATTTATGGAAAAATTCCTGACTAAAGTATTTTACACTTTGCTGAAACCTTGTTAGGGTTGGAGCCAGTGACGCCGATGGGGTTCAGCAAATCCTCTAGGCCATGTGGCACTGGCCACAGGTTCAGTGCCATTTTCCCAGAGACCAGTGTATGTGTGTAGTCAAAGAGGTTTACATTTCCCCAAGCCAGTGGACAGTGTTCCTAAAACACAATTTCAAAAATACTACTTAATTTAATTAAGTTATACTGTCATTGTGATCACTTTAGTAGATTCAGGTAAGTCTGGGTGCTGTTGTAAAAAATAAAATTTCAAATGTTGTCATGCCTTTTAAGTCAAAAACTCAGATACAAAAAATAGTTTTGCTAAACAGTATAATTAATATTAACAGAAGCCTGTAAAGTCTGTTTCTAGATTACAAGTGTATTAAGAGACTGTACTGGCACCTCTTTTGCTCCCTTCCTTCCTTTTACAGAGCAGATGGACAGACAAAGGCGAGCAGCTCTGGGAATATCATGAATGTACATGTCATACATAAGCCACTCGTTCCACCTGAAATAACAATAAAAGGTATATGAATTCAAACATGCATTAATAATACCATTGTATTTTTGTTGATTGTTTATCTTGACAATATGCAATAATGGGTAATACTTTCAATACCTGGGGTTTGAACATGGCACACGCTGCGTGTTAACATTGTCACATAACTGTTCACCTCCATGGTAGATCCCTGTCCGGACATAAATCTACCAGAACACACAAATCACAGAACACCTTTACAAAGAACAAGTGCTATGTCCACAAATTACAGGTGCACCAAATTGTTATTCGATATATGTGTATACAAAGAGCAAAAATCAAATTTTAAAATTTTGTGGGTTTGGGTTGTGGGTTTGATCCCAGGTCTTTTTGTGTGGATTTGCACGTTCTTTCTGTGCTTGTGTGGATTTATTCCATGTACTTCAGTTTCCATGTAGATTAGGTTGATTGGTGACTTAAAATTGCCTATAGGAGTGTGGCCCCTGATGAACTGTCTTCAGGGTGAACCCCTGCCTTTCACCCTATGTGCACTGGAATGAACTCCAGCAAGCCGGGGTCATTAGTCTGCATTAGTCTAAATTGCGTGTGTGCATAATGTTTCAGAGTTGACTGGAATCTCATCTAAGGTATATTCACACCTCAGATAAGTTTAATTACACAAAATTTACTGAATGGTGATGTTGCCTTATGCAATCAGTTTACATACAACTGACTAGGCCATCTTTTACTGGTAGTTTGCACAAACATAAAAAAAACCAACATTTAATTATTGTCAAAAAATTTTTATTTATTTTAACTAGCATTTGAATTAATGTTTTTTTAGGTACGTAATCACCTTATCAATGTCTCGAATGTTCACATTGACATACGTTGCACAGAGAACCCGTATCCTCAAATTGCTGTTGATGGTCCACAAAGATTTGCTGGAGGCTTCCCCATTCATGTATGGCGTGGCTGTAGAGATGCGACGTGAGTAGGAGGGCATAGTGAACGTGTCCATGGGCAGCTGAGAGTATAAGCTATCCTTTGACATCAGCATTAGGTTTGGCATTCGGCCCAGCATAATGCAACTCCTCACATACTGAGAGAAAAAGAGAGAATTAAAAAATATTAAGTATACACTTCATTCATCTATTCATTCATCTATTCATTCATCCATTTATTCATTCATCTTCTATACCCGCTTTTTCCCGAACTCGGGGTCACGGGAGTCTGCTGGAGCCTATCCCAGCGCACATAGGGAAAGAGGCAGGGGGTACACCCTGGACAGGTCGCCAATCCATCCCAGGGCCACTATGCTAAAAAAGATTTGGGGGGGGGGCTCAACACTACTTTCAACAGTGCAGTTTGGCAAGATGACAAAACATAGTAGACTTTTACGTTAACAAATTTATTTTCTGTCTTTTCCATCCTAGGGACTGTAGAATTTAAGTTCAGGTACAAATAGCGCCTTGAAAATAAACATAATCAGTAAGACGTTGTGACAATTACTTTTAACCAAATTATGCAAGTCCAAGCTCTGACTTTCCAAATTAAGCTAATTCACTACAAAACAGAAAATGTTTACTTAAATGTAATATAATATGTATATATACAGTATATATAGAGACAAACTAAACAGGTTTACACAGTATCATAGATGCACAGTATCAGTATCTATGTTTGTCTGCCATCTAGTGGTAGAAAAAAATAATTTCAAGTTTCAAATGTAACAGGTGAAGATCCTACACTACATTTGTAGAACGTTAGTTTGCATTAACTGATTAATACAATTATTATTAACAGCTCACTTGTAACAAATTAATTACAATAAGAAGAAATTGTTCTTGAATAATTTAAAACATTTTTGACTACTTCTTTGCATATTTGCAACAAAAAATATAAATCACATCCAAAAGCAGTTTTATAAAATTATTAACTCCAAAAAGCATTACCAAAAGAACAGCTTTAAGCACCAATGAAAAAGAAAATGACTAACTTTATTTAAAAATGCTGTTTGAAGATTTGAGACTGACTGTAAAATGTTTGTAAAATAGCACAATAAGGAGTGTGTTTGAGAAAATGGAGATTAAAATGTAAAAATTCTGAGTTTTGTACCTTATATTGACTGATAGGGTACTTTTCCAGCAGATACTCGTCACAGCCACACACTTTAAGGATGTACTTGCCCTGGTATTCCTGCACGCACATCTTCAGCTGTTCGGCTGACAACAGCATACTGCGCGTCTTCTTCCTAATGGCTTCTGCTATCACCTGCTCAGGGACGCAGTCGTGATTGATCTTCAACGTGTACTTCTGCTTATCGTTATTGGGTGACACAATAACCCAGATAACCACAATAATCTGACCTGAATTAAACATAAGAAAATTAGTATGACCTGAAGTAATTAGGAGGCAAGAATGGGAGTTAATGAAATTTGTCTGCAAAACACTTTATCCGATCTATGTAAATAATAACAATACAATTTTTAAAGGTTAACAAACAAAACTATTTCGGAAGTAAAAATATGAATGCACTAAAAATTAAACGAACAAATCACAATACATTTCCACTTCTAAATGCCAAATTTGATCATCTGGGCATACTAGGTAGACAACAGGGTTAATGTTGGTTAATGATAGTATAAGTGAACTAAAATACTTTATTCGACAAAGAAATGACTGATGATTGACCAGTACAAAAATAATTTCTACAATTTTAGAGTAAATGAAGTGCGAGTTCCTATAAGGAAGGGTAAAAGGTAATTAATCCCTTGTTGATTTTGTATGTTTTGACACTGTTAGAGTAAACCTACTTTAATTACAGACTGAACATTAGTAGGAGATCAAATAGGGCAAAAAAAAAACAACCATAAGCCATTATACTGGCTTATCAGTTAGCTGTTTTATTTGCAAGAATGTAATGGAAGTGCAAAATAAAATCAGAACCAGAAAACAGTTTTAAAAATGCAGTTTAGTTTTAAAATATTAATCCTTTTTAGCAAAAGCATGCTTTGTGCTAAATGCTGACGTGTTGCATAATCATGTTTAAAATTCTGGATTTGCACTGTCATAATTTGTTTCTTTTTAAATTCCTGTCCATTAATAAATATAAACAACAATATTCATGTTTTTTTTGTAATATTACTAAAATATATATGGAATATTTAAGATGGCAGGGGTGGACAATCTCAGTTGTGGATGGCCAGTGTCTTGCAGAGTTTAGCTCCAACTTGCCTAAATATGCCTACCTCTAAATTATGTATACCTATCAAGATCCTGATTAGTTGGTTCAGGTGTGTTTCATCAGGGCTGAAGCTAAACTCTGCAGGACACTGGCCCTCCAGGACCGAGATTGACCACCGCTGTAATATAGGCTCACATTAGCTGATTCCCCTAATTCTCAGAATTTGTGTGATAAACAACTAGACTACAATAAACTAGTTTTATATAATGGAATCTTAATAAATAAGTATGTTGTGTATGGCTGTTTGTGCATATTTGGCAGCTATCATTGCTAATATGGGAAAACATATGACAAATAAAAAGACTATTA
This sequence comes from Sisor rabdophorus, assembly GCA_026260075.1. Taxonomy (NCBI): domain Eukaryota; kingdom Metazoa; phylum Chordata; class Actinopteri; order Siluriformes; family Sisoridae; genus Sisor; species Sisor rabdophorus. Next base: position 10,201,896 of record JAOTQW010000004.1, on the reverse strand, counting down.
AGAAGCACAAAATTTAAGTTTTAAAAAAGAAATTAAACAAACTCACTAGCACTCACACCTCTTACCTTTATCTAATTTGCCAAAAATGTGCTTTGGAAGCTCTGGTGAAGACTCCACATTGGGAGGGTAAACATATAATGCACGACTATGTGGCCCGTTGGCATCTCTGAGTTCTACTGAATCTTTGCAGACATTGAGTATATTCCGTCTAAAGTCCTGCACTTCAGGATCCTTAACTAAATCAAACTCGCACACAGGCATACCAATTGCAAACCCTGAAAGACAAAGCAGACAGAACAATTTTTACATTGGTTAGTTTGTAAATGAAAGAAAGCTTTTACCACATATAGCAGATGGCTTTTACACAACTGAGCAATTGGGGGTTAACGCTCAGAGGCCCAGGATTAGAAACTTGATGGCGCTAGGAATCAGACCCTGATTTTTCAATTAGCAGTCCAACACAATCACTTCACAACAACAATTTAAATTAAACAAATTTAAGAATAATATCTAGGAAAATATATAAAATGAAGGCAATTAAAGTCAATACTCAGCATCCTACAGTTCTTTCTCTCTCTTTCTCTTTGCTTACAAGATTAATGAATGTTTTTAAAATGTAAAATACTAAGACTGGATTGTGAGATTACATCCGAATTCACACTATACAAGAACTCACACCTTGCATGGTATCTGTTATGAGTAAGGTGAAAGATGCTGACAATTTAACACATTCTAAATTGTAAATACCTGTAAAACAAAGAAAAAAAAGCTCCTACCAATTTCCCGGTTGAGAATTTTCTCCTCTCTGTTTCCTACAGGTTCAATAACTTTTAGAAAAGGCTGAAAAAGCCTAAGATCACATAGTCTCCTGGTCTCATCATAAAACTCTTCCCTCTCGGCTTCTTGTGTTACGCTGACAAAGATGTATGAGGCTTCCTCTTGTAACAAGTGATGAAGTGGGAACTTCCGTGCCTCCTTAAAAAGTTCATGTTTGATAGTGACAAGTGTGGCCTCACGGAGGCACTCCAGGGTCAGGATCATGCCATTGGGCAGCAGACAGTCCACCAAAATCCTGGGGGGCATCAAATGGATGCCCCATAATTCTCCAGACGATGGCCTTGGAGGCATGTTTACAGTTTTTAAAAATTTCTTAAATAATACACTTTATTCTTCTTTATACCCTAAGAAGAAATGAAAAAAAAAACCCAAATAATTATCTTTTCTGGCACTCTGATTATGTTTCATATACTTAAAGTATTTATAACACAAGTCTTTGTTGAATTTAATAAATAAGTAATTTTCTAACACGGAGTTCCATTTTAAAATGCAGAAATCTATATATAAAGGGAAATTATATTCATAGAGGATTAAATATAAAAGAAAAACTATAAAACTGTAATAAAGTTTCAAGAGAAAAATATGTTCTAGATGCCAGAGGCGATATATTTATCATTGTCACAGGAAAGACAGATAAGTGATAGCAAAGTTCCAGTTAATATTTACAAGTATTTAAAAAAAAAACATTTCACACCATTACTAGAACTATGGTTCAGTAAACCATAAAAAAAAAAAATTAATGCCTGGTTCTATTTGTAAAATGTAAACTATATAAATTCCAAACATTACATCACAAACTGCTTAAAAGTACAAATTGTTCTAAAAAATTCAAATTGTTATAATACAATGTCCTAATCAAGATTAAACCTTATTAAAGGTACATGAAGAAACCACAGCAAAGTCTTCATAGTAACTTGGTTCTTGGATTTATATATTTATTATTACATATCAATAAAGTCAAAATAAAGAGATGAGTTAGGTTAGTTATGAAAAAAGGATAAATATAACTAAGATATGTAATTGAGTATGTAGGATATCTAAGTTTTAAAAAGTCAGACAAAGAAGTTTGTTTAAAACATAACGCTGAATATATCGTAAGCAGTAGGTTAGTACTTAAATTGGTGGGTTTGACCCACATTACCACATCACGTTAGCAAAATACTAGGTTAGAGTTGCAAATGTGGGTGTTGTGATGGCGTAGTGGTTGACATGGTCGCCTTACAACAAGACGACGATCTTGTCCAGAGGGGCTTATTCATCACTTTTATACAACTGAGCAAATGTATATGATATAATTCATTTAAAAGTACAAAGATTTTACTTTGTTCATAATTGATGCTGAATGCAACCATGTAATGTCATTCTGTGTATAAGAAAGCAAATTGGATTTTAGAGGAATTTCCTATTTTGACTTTTTAGTTGTGGTGACGAACAATTTACATTGTTTTTTAATATACTTTCTTTAACACAAAAATTTTGCCTACATCTAACAGGAATACATAGCGAAGAGACAGCTCAGTGACATTCAAGCTACCACCAAACATGTCGCTTAACTGCTTGGTTGGATAAGGAAAATAAAATAAATACAAATTACTTCGGATAATCTACCACAAATGTAAACGAACCATATTACAATGGTTCATTCCCTTTTAAAATAGAGGCCATGTCTTAAAAAATTCTCATACAATTGAGAAGTTACTCTTATTATCACTATCTGCAAAGGACAAGGGGCCTAATTAAAGATCCCTCTCATGCCAACTATAGGGCTACTATAGGGCTACCGATGTCTCAGATTCCACAAAAACAGACTGAAAAAGATCTTTTTTACCTGTGGCGGTTTTTGCACCGAACAGCTGATTATACAGTGTTAATTACTAATGCACTGCGACTTTTTGTATTTGCACTGCCACTTTCTGTACTTGCGCTGCTATCATTATGCATCTTTGTACCATCCATAACCATCATTACATTTCTCTATATTTTCTTCATATTTATTCTATATATTCTGTAGAATACAAACACATATATATGTATCCATTATGTAATTCCTGGGCAAAGCGATAACTATCATGCTAATGTATTCTATATCATACAGACCATGCTATATATACTCTCACATATAGATACCATGTTACATACCACTGCACCTTCTGCACATTACTCACTTTCACCTCTTCATTATAAACCTCAACCATATTTACTTTACTGCTATTTATTGTAAATAGGCTAATTATGCTCTTTTGGTTAGATGCTACGTGCATTCTATTGGTTCTGTGATTGTACCTTGCACAATGAAAATAAAGTTAAATCTAATCTAATCTAAATATGACATGCACTATCTGGTTTAGAATCATTAAGAACTAATGATTTTGCAACACACTATTTATTAAAGAAAACTGGGTGGAGCAATGGTTTGACAAACAGCGTAAGCCCACTCTGCATACAACTTGGTCATCACTTCCTAGCGACAGTCCTTGTGGATTTCGAGCTAGGCGCTGTATCAATAACAAAACAATGTGTCATCAACAGTTTACAGGAAAAAGGTACTATCTGACTCACCCTTCAATTAAAAGAATGTAACACGCAGAGATCGGAAAAAAACACAGCTTCTTAGCATGGGTCCAGGAAAAAATTGCCATGTCGCATAAAAAAAAAAAATATATATATATATATATATATATAAAGATAGTCTTGTTTTTTTTACTCTCTAAGAGTACTCTAAGAGAAGTGTGTATACAACAGCACTAGTTATAACTTTATTCACAGGTCAATTGTCTGACCTTTACAGCCAATCTGATCAATAACAAACTATTTTCTCTATACAAGTATCTAAAGAGGCATGACAGAGACAACAAATGATCCTTACCATAAAGAGTTTCAGGGTTGCTTGAAAATAGCCATCCTTATGTCGGAAACATCAGGACAGTTGATTAATTAACTTCTCCTTTTGTGCAAGTGCAGTATTCTGTAACAGGGGAAAACAAACACTTTTATAATACATATAAACGCCACGTTGTATACAAAATTATATGTACTTCTATAAACAAAGCCAAAAGCGCTAGAAAGAAAGAAAACAATTGTTGTAGCAAAACGCTGAACAACAAAAATAAACAATAGCCGCTCGTTGTTTTCACAAGTCAACCGTGTAGTTTCAGTATTTCTGAAATATATAATCTTAGAAAGGACTTTAAGAACCATCTATTTACGTATTTTGATCATTTTACTACTACAAGTAAGATCTGTCTTGCCAACGAGCTAAAAGAAATTAGCTACCAGATCCAGTAAATTCCCGCGTCAGAAAAAAAAGGAAAAGAGACGCTAAAGCGTTAAATGTCCTTGAACTAAAATGTTTTTCCCCATATGCCTACCTTATGTTCAGTAAAGCAAACTTTGGCAAAGCAGCCTGAAATGGGCAGGTTAGCTATCTTGTTAAATCGACGTGAACAAGAAAGCTAGCAAGCTAATTAGAATGGGAGTGTCCGAGTAAATACGACTTAAAATGTCCAAAAGCACTACTGTAATTTATTCCTTCTTACAGCTCGATTACAAAGCCACCGCTAATTTAATAATTCTACATTTTTAAAAAACATTTCTATGAATATGACGTATTTTTATCTTGGTTGCGGTACTAAGCACAACGAAGCTTGCTGGCTAACAGGAGACAACAATTAGCCGTTAAGCTAACCAGCTAGCTAGCGGAAGGTTTTTTCCTTCACATATTATGAACAATTTCGGATGTGTTTATTGGCATTTTTTTTGCTCGAAACTTAAAGTCTGTCACACATTTGTGGATAAATAAGTTCTCAGGGTTGATAGGTTGTGGGGACGCAGTTATAAAAAAGGGAAAAGGTACCGTTTGTGGGAGTAATCCGCTCTCAGGTTTGCCTACTCCGGTCTGAGACACAACCCCGACACGCAGGCGCTGCTCGGGCCTACCCGGTCCAGCCCGATACGCACAGGCTGTCCATAGCAACGACAGACAGCTATTCTCGCTCGTGTTTGTAGACGACGAACCGCGCATTACTGTCAACGAAAGAAGAATACAGACTATGCTACATGCTCGCCTAATTCCCAAAATTAAGAACCCACTGTCATGGATATCGTGGGAAGCTTAGTTCATGCGGATAAAGGAGAGGAAACGATGTCGCTGTATGGAGACTCAAACCGCGGCAGTACGACGGAGGAGACGTGTTGTTGTGATAGGCTCGGCGAGAATGTTTGGATTTTTCTCAGGAAACTCGTAACAGTGAACTAGGAACTCTGCTGGGGAAAGATAACACGACCCAACTGCGACTAAATTCAAGAATGGATTGTATGTTTTTATAAATACACACACACACACAGGGACACACACACACAGGGACACACACACACACAGGCACACACACACACACAGGG
>JAOTQW010000004.1:10164043-10174574 GCA_026260075.1 Sisor rabdophorus | reverse complement strand
CAATTTAGAATCACCAATCAACCTAATGTACATGTTTTTGGACTGTGAGAGGAAATCGAAGTACCTGGAGTAAACCACCCAGCAAGCGAAAAAAAAAGACAGAAAGACCCCTTGCCCAACCGCGAATCAAACCCAGGACCTTCTTGCTGTAAGACTACGCCACTATGCTGCCCACCATTGCACTTCATCGACCCCTATTTCTATAAGGTTTGGTCCTTAATTATTGGCATAGCTTAGTTTAATTGCTATTGAACAGCACATTTGTGGTCAGGGTTAAAAACTAGCAAATCAACCAAAATTATTCTAATTAAAGTTTATTTTATCTTATACACAAGTCTTTCAGCATGGGATAATTAACAGAATGTCCAATATTTCTAACTCACTATTTTAATTGATCTCAAATGTTTTTGACACAAAAACTGGAACAGGTTTTGTCTTTCCAGTTCTGGTAGGATAAGCTAAAGGGTACAAAGACATCAAACACAATTTTGCCAACATTTTGCCCAAAATGTGGGTTTGGTGGTCATGTGTTTACAAATTTTGGTGTATTAATGTTGAGTTTATATTACAGTAAGTGTTTACTGTATCATGTTTTTAAGTTTTGTTATTATTTCATTATAATATTTATTATTAATATAATTACTCAATAATAAAATAACTACTTCTAGGATCAGAATGTGGCAAGTCATCAATCTGTACAAACTTGTCACTTAACCGAGCATGTTAGAATTTGTCAATTAACATTCAAAGACTTCAACCAAAGGTGTGGCTGAGATTATTTGTACCATACAATTGTTAGCAAATCTTTTGCAAATTTGCTACAAGATTCAGAGGATATCTTGGGTAAAAAATACAACCCACAGCACAGGACTAGTAGTGTCAGCAGAGGGAGCCAGATCATTTCAGACACATCCAGCTTGTGAGTACTCTACTGCCAACAGAGAAATACTGCAACAACACAACACTATTATCAATTGTGTACCATTATATTTGTGTACCAAGTTATATTTCAGGCATGTTAAAAGTGTTAGAAGTAAATATTTTTGTTAAATACATCTAAGAATTGTAGTAGGAGTGGGGGTCCATACGCTTTTAAAAATCATATCTTCATATCTTAAAACAAGGTTAGGTAATTGGTTTGCCTTTAATTAATACTATAACTTCTCTTTAGTCTGTAGCTGTGACGATGTGTGTGTTCTTATACAGAATGCATTATTGTCAACATAAAATCATCTTAACTCTACACTAAAGGGCACCATTCCAAACTAGAACCAGGAAAAAAAACATTTAACTCAAGGTTACGGTCTATACAGTATGATACTCTCTGGTATCCTAGCAAGATTTAAATGCTACTAAGGAGTAATTATAACCTGCTGTCCAAAGTGTTTTAGTGTTGCTATACAACAGTGTTATGTTTACAGCAAAAAACTTTCATTGGTCAAATCCATAGAATTGGTTAAACACGTATTTAACACCTTATAATACTGTAATTAATAACGTTTTAATGTGAAGAGGATCTTTTTTTAAAAAAGGATACATTTTTCAGAGGGCTAAGTGGACATGATGGTGAGAGAAAAAAGGAAAGGGTGAATAAGATACAGTAGAGTGTGAGCATGAGAGCGCGAGGTAAGTTTTACAATAATTTAATTAGTTTCTGTATGTTAGTTTCTATTTCACCATTTGGTACAGCTTCCATTACTAAGTTTTTTTTTGTAATGTAGCTGTGAGCTTTTGTGCTTATTTAGCTACAAGAATGTTAGGTACTAATGTCAGGTGCAGAGGCCTGACGTGCATTTAGCAACACAAATGTTCAGTAGGACTTGAGTTTAGGGACATATGAGTTCCTATACTGACCCTGGTAAATCATGTCTGTCTGTAGAAAGAGACTTTGCTGTCTATGTATTGTAAATCGCAAATGTTTACACAAGTTGGTGTGTCTCTCAAAGTTCTACAGTTTTAGAGCAGACAGCTGCTGTTTTATATAACTTTGTAACAAGTTTCCAATCCAGAGTAATTTTTGATTAAACCGTATACTAACAAACATTAACAAAACAAAAAGCATGTGTTTTATTTTATTTATTATTGCCATTCCAGCACCCAGGCTATTTTCCTGGCGTCTTCACACTCGTACGTCTCTCTCGTTAACCTAACATGCATGTTTTGACCTGTGGAAGAAAACTGGAGTACCCAGTGTAAACCCACGCAAGCAGGGGAAGAACATGAAACTACGCACAGAAAGGCCCCAGCCTGGAACCCAGGATCTTCTTGCAGTGCTAACCACTAAGCCACCATGCCACTAGTGAAGCCTTTGTTCTAACATGAAGCTGCCTTCAGAACAAGCTCACTTGCCATTTTCACAAGTCAGGTGTCAACAAAAGTAATTTAAGTACCTTAGCATGATCTATTCACCTTTGTGCATCTAGTTTAACAACTTCTTTTAAATAGAGCCAGAGAGGATACGTTGGTAAATTAAAGATATTTTTACATAGGATTTAATTTTATGTATTGTACCACTGTGTCAATCACTTGCATGAATGCGACTTCCACCACTACTAAGTGAATAAAAGGATAAATGGGTAAGATGCTTCTTCCTGCACTATTCTTCCTCTTTATGCAGATGTCCTTATATAAAAACTGCTGCAGCTGCACAGAAAGGCCTTGAGTGGAGGAAGTGTGTGTCAGGCCCAGACTACCTTCTGTTACCAAGGGAACGGGAGGAAGTAAAGGGCACCCTATTCACGACGAGTGTGTACTGTCTGCTATCTACTAAGCAAGTACGTCCAAAATGCAGTGTTTCAACTCACAGTTTAATCTTTTTAAGCACATTTACTTAAATTATAGAAGATGCTCCATCATTGTTGATCTTCACATATACTTTGATTCCTTTTGTCAATTCTAGTATACACTATATTGCCAAAAGTTGGTGGTCACATGCATCATTGTATTCCAGATTATTCCCATGTTGCTATTTGATTAGGCTTTGCTCTTTTATTGAGACTTTCCATGAAAATTTGAAGCTTGAATGTGAGACATCTGTTCATTCAGCTACAAAAGTTTTAGTGAGATCAGACAGTGTGTTGAGATCATGTGTTAAAACTTGTGCCTGCTGGTATTGCAGGTCTCTTAGTTCCATAGATGGAATGTGAATCAACAAATCATGTGAATAAACTAATTAATTATTTAAGAGTGGTTGCTTGATTTGAAGAAAAAACGAATTTAAAAAATATGTATGTACAACTATTTTCTTAATTTTTTTACAGAATTCTATTCATGAGAAACATAGTAAAACTTTTCCCAACTCAAGTGTCCCTATCTTAAAAAACAGCTCTTATCTTTATTCTATAACAGTCTCTTTGACAATTTCTACATAAACGTCTAATAATCATCCAGATGTGGCTTTCTTCCCACTTTTTGTATAACAATGTCTCCTAAATGCTTATGGTGAAAAATTAAAATTAGGTAAGACATCTTTCAGAAAAAAAGGCTACAATAACAAAGCAATAATAATAAAATTGGTCATTTGTGCAATGTCTTTGTTTCAGGACCAGTTGATAAATTTCAATTTTGCCTCTCCTTAACCATAACCCTAATTTGATTTGATTTAAAAACCATGCAAATATTTCTCAATATCGTCCAATTATTGTCAGTGGTGGGCAATGACCTGCTACTGCCAATGTTGACCAGAAGTCCAGTAAAGCCTTCTCTGCTTGCTTAAACACTATCAGAAGCACTGACCTACACAACCTTAAGTCTACTATTTGTTCTAGTAATTGTTGAATTTATTCCCCAAAATCCACACTTTTCCAGGAAAGCTAGAAATTTGAAGAGAGATCAGCAAACCATGAAGCTAGCTAATTGTCTCAGCTGGGTATAAAATTTGTTTGCCACCTCCAGACCAGTGCTTACAAGTAGTAACACTGACTTGGCTAATACTGGTGGTATTAAAAAGTAAATTCAATCAGTTAAGACCCCATTGAGGGCACAGGTCCCAAATGCACGCCCTGCCACAGGATATATTTATTATTATCCAAAATTGTTTAAAGAAATACATTTTCTGTTTTTTGCATACCTGTCCATCTGCATATTCCTGCCAGTCGAGACTAATTACCCAAAAAATCAAAGGCATTTAAATCAAAGTAGAAATTAAATTTTAATGTGTTACAATTACTGGTTCCCCATCAATAAATGTTAGAATTTATTAAAGAATTAATTACAAAGTAAAATAGTCATTGAGGACAAAGTATGACTCCATTAGGTCTTATTTATGGTCTGTAATTTAAGCTATTGATTTACTGGAAATAACAGAGCTGTGGAAATTGCAGTGATGTGGAAATTACTGCAACTCGATCAGATCTGAGCGGATGGTGAAAGTGTAACTAAGTGCAGATTACACGTTTACTAAAATGTTAATACCCACAGTATTTATTCTTAAGTTTTTGTTGTTATGTCTGAAATTGCATAATTGATCAACTTGTCATTGTTGATCACAAATGTTTTAACAAACATTAAAACTGAGAAAATCATGGTGTATGATATTTTTCTATTTCTATATCTTTCCAAGCTGTCATCAAGCATAAAGACAATTAATGTTACTAAAGCCATAAAGTTAAGTCTTAGAAAGCTTGACATTGTCCAAGACAAATGCCTGTCCTTGTCATTACATCATAGATTAAATGACAAAAAGGCAGTGGCACTTTATTACTGGTCACTGGTCATTAGTCCCTCAATTCCTTACAAGATTGTGCTGGTTATAGAGGAAAAAGATTCGGTTCAGCCAAAGAATCTGTCCAATGTTCCATTTCATCTATCGGCTTTTGGCATTTTTTTCATTTAGATTCACTCCTACTAGGGTCTGCTGCATTTTTTGCCACCTTCTGTGAAGTGTAAAGCAGATGCACGTACAGAGCAAGCAGTCCTGTGAGGAAGATAGTGGTTTAAAGAGTCATCTCTCTTTTACTCTATATTCTTTTTTCTTTGATCCGTCTTAAAATTACCTCTTAATGCGGCTTATTCGCTCACAGAGGATGGATAGGTATTGCGTGAGCTTGACCATGGCAACGATGAGCACGCCAATTATAAGTGTGCATGTGGGCCAGAGTAGCGATGAAAGAATGGCGGCATGACCATAGAGGCGTGTTAGGATGGCACTGTCCTGCTGTTCTGCTGGGTCTGTATAACATCGCACCAGTTGCTGGGCCTTTAGGTGCTCCGAAATGTTCAATACCAAGGCAAACATCGCTGAGTGATCTTTACGGCACTTAGGGACAAAGAAACACTGTAATGAAAAGAAAAAAAAGTTTTAACATTACCATTTGCATGTTTTTGGTAAAAGACTAAAAAATTTTGCTTTGATTTAGATTCATAATTTAAATGGACTATATAGTCCATATGAACATATTTAGGCACCTAAAATACTGCACACAAATAAATCTTTAAGTTATATATCAATGGATTTGCATTATTTGGGGTTTAAAATTAGTTTTTTACATTTTAACATCTTTTTAATCTTTATTATTTAGTTCATTCATTCATTTATCTTCTATACCCGCTTATTCCCCAACACTATTATTTAAGTGTTCTCAAATTCATCTATGATTAGTGTTGTTCAGGTTGAACTGATAACACTAAAGCTTTAGCGACAACATCATCAGTCAATCAAATTTTGACATTCATTACCAGCCCTGTGGGTTTAGCAGTGTGCCCAGTGCTATCTCTTAGGGTTCATCCGTTTTTTCAATAGTCTATGTTGTTGATATATATTAGGTATTATGTGTTATTACTTGTATTTTTAGATAAATGTATTGTATTGTTGTGCCATCCAAAAATTAGGTATTTAACAACAAGCAATCATCTATTTTATTACAATCAGTGCTTAGTTTATGTTTTATTCTAGAATTTTATAACTAAATATAATTTTAGCAGGAAATTAGCTTCTTACTACACATATGATGATATGTAATAAAAGGAGTTACAGATTAGGCCTTACTGCAATAATAATAAATAACTGTACCAACAAAGTAAACTAAGAAAAATATAAAACGTTCATTCATTCATTCATTCATCTTCTATACCCGCGTCCATGAAAAAGTAGAGGTACACCCTAGACAGGTCGCCAGTCAATTGCAGGGCCACACATAGACAAGCAACCACACACACTTACACCCACTCCTATGGGCAGTTTAGAATCACCAATCAACCTAATTTACATGTTTTTGAACTGTGGGAGAAAACATGGGGAGAACATTTTTGCTGTGAGGCAAATGTGCTAACCACTACACCACCACGCCCATAGTATGCAACATTATTTTACACTAATCAAAAACTAAATCAATTATCATAGTCATGGTTGTTTAGAAAAATTAAATAAACAAAGACTTACAACTGTCATGTAAGTCAGTCAGTTTAAACAATACATTTCCCAAGTAGATTTCTTTATGTGATGCAGCTCTGCATAAATGTTCCCATTATGTTTGATGTGTAGTATTTTGTGTATACCTCAGAATTTGCCTCCTGGGTTTCCTCATTGTGAGACAGTCTTAGTATTCTGCCTGATGAGTTTAGGCTGACGTATATCTGCAGACAGGGGTATCTTGAACTTTTTCGGCACTCTGCTCCACAGCTGTAGCTACAGTTAATCTCCCCAATAATAGTTGCATTAAGCACAGTACAGCTTGACTCTACTGTCCACACACTGTAGGACAAAGAAGACAGTGGGTGAAACATTAATAGATATAGACAGGGTGCTGCTAGCAATTTTTGTAACTATGAAAGAATATGATGTTGGGCCCTATACCAATTGCAATTTACACTACTACCAATAAAACTATAATAATAATATAACTACTAATGAAACAGATCTCTGGGGGCCATTATGTGGGGCCTTAGATTAAGCTAAACCCTGGACATTTCTAAACTCATATACCATTTCAGAAAATTATACATTTTTAAATATTTGTTTATATATATTTGTTTGTTTGTGTTGTGTAATTTTCATTAAATAAATAATTAAAGATTAAAGAATAAAAAAAAATTAAATGTTTAAAGTAAATTTAAGAACCTTGGCATAGTGGTCGTAATTAATGTTATTTTTATTCGTAGTGATGGTGAGAGATATATGAACAGTTTGTACTTCTCGTTGTTTAAGGATACACAGTGCCAAGATGGAGTGCCACCTTTTTGGAATTCTAGTCTGTCTAGTCTAGTCTAGTCTAGACTGTTTTGTTTAATACAGTTTGATAATCAGCATATGCTGAGTTCATATCCTGCATATCCTGATTCATATTCATTCATTAATTAATTAATTCATCTTCTATACCCGCTTATTCCTGAGCTTGGGCCACGGGGTCTGCCGAAGCTTATTCTAGCGCACGTAGGGCGCAAGAGAGTGGTACACCCTGGACTGGTCGCCAGTCTATCGCAGGCCCACACACAACCACACACACTCACACTTTTATGGGCAATTTTGAATCACCAATCAACCTAATGCACACGTTTTTGGGAGGAAGTTTCTAGTCTGCCATGCATCCCTGACTGCTGTATATATAATGTAAAAAACATTATATACATCTTACCTGTCTGAGTATGACCGCACAATTGTGATGCCCAGGACAAAGTACATCATGACAGAAAAGAAGATCATGCTAAGTCCAAGAAGAATTGCTCGATCCTCTCCTGCCTTCAGTGCTGTCACAGTTTTCCTCTTGTCCAGAATATCATATTCTCTTATCTTTTGGTAAATTGTCCTGATCATCAAATACAGACATATTGGCATGATCTACAAAAAATGATATTCTCCAGTATTAAAATGATATTTTAAACTTATTTTCTCCTGCTAGAAACACAATAATTAAAATACTATGGTCATAAGATTTAAAGCATGGGCATGCACTAAACCAATAGCTAAATAATTTTAGGTTTAACAAATTTAACAAACCTGTAATTGCCACTTAACCAGCAAAAACACATGGTCTTTAATGAGATTTAACCCTTAAGATCAAACACAACGAGTTCTATTGAAGCCCATCTAAATTAAAGATCATTGATAATTAACCACATGAACTTAAAGATGAATTTCTGCTTAGCACTTGCTTATTATTAGCAAGCCCCCACACATACTATAAACAAGGATCTCATTTGGATAATAGTAAAGATTTGCATTTAAATAATAGGTAATTTAATTTAAATTAAATCAACCATTGTACATGGAACTATTTTAAAATTCTAAATGCTCTTTTTAGAGATGTTTATGAGACTATAAATTATATAAGTATAAATGAGGTAACTCCTGCATGAGACACACATCTTTTAGAGTTATATAACTTCGTAATACACTAAATATAATATAGTAATTATTGTATATGAGTAATAAAATGTGTTAAATTTTAAAATGTAAAATTTCTACATTAAAATAGGCTTTATGATTCCAAAAAAGTTTAGTTAGTATGCTAAGATAAAAGGAAAATGGAAAAACGGAAATAAAAGGAATAACAGCAAACAAGTAAACATCATAAAATAAACATCTAACTTACCTTCTTTCATTTCCTGATCCTTGAGCTCCTTTGGCTCCAGCCCATAGGAACATCTTTCCAGCACTATCTAAAGTACTTGACAAGGAATTCTGTGATAATCTATTAGGCACACACACTTTCAGTTAACCATGAGTCAACAGTTTTTGTATCTTACAACTGTTTTCACGACTAAACAAAAAAAAATCAGTGAAAACTTAAATTTTCGACAAGCGAGTCACTTCATCCTGAGCAAAACAAAACCAGTTCAAGGTACCAAGAAGTAAAAGTAAAAAAAAAAGATTCTTAGTCAGTTGACAAACACGGCAACAAAAATAATTATAACATAGTCTTCAGGAAAGAGTAAAGTGTGTCTACTTGAATAAAGCAGAGCGTCCTACAAACATAGCTGACATCAGTCGACGAGTCGCCTTCATCTGCTTTCTCATTTCCAGCTTGCTTGTTTGTTATTGACTATTCATAGGAGGTGAGCAAGCAGCGGGATGGGGAATAATGAGCAGAGCACAGGGCAGGAAAAGGAGCACCCACCATGCTACTAATCCCCAATAGCATCAATGACTACCTCCCTCCCTTAGCCTCTTTCTCGTTTACTGACTCACCAAGCAGGAAAGAAAACAGTGGGTGAGGGGTTTGACTACTCTTTAAAGTCTCAGTGTCTCCCACAGCTAGCTGTACCAAGCATTTAGACTTTTTGAGTCACTGCACACTTTGCACCGGTGTTATACTATATACAAATATTACTTCCTATAGTACACCTGTGAGTGTGTGTATGGGATACAACAGTTGAGAATCTATTTTTGCCTATGTATGTTTTGTTTCTTCAATTGTTATACCTTGTTTTTCTAAGAAAGGCGAGCAGGCCCAGGTGAAGGGAATTGATAACTGATGGGTAAATAAGGGTTTGGAAAAGGACACAGATAAATGAGTAACTTACAAGAACCTCTGTAAATGGTAAATGAATAACTTATAAACTGATGAAAAATGTTCCATAAGTAACTTCCAGTAATTTTCCTGTTCCTGTTCATGTGACAATCTGCTAATACTGTCATCAAGAGTCAAGCCCAATGAAAATTATAACAGATATTTCTCCTCTTCGCCTTTAACTGTGGAAACATGGAAGTGCAGTCTATTTAAATTCTGAAATGCAAATACAATTAAGTTTCCATATAAAAAAGTATCTACACTAAAAGAAAAGTATTTCTTAAGCTGTGCCTAGAACTCGATAATTGACCACATTTCGACTTCAAAGCGAAATATGTATGTTTTCATAGCACAGTCTGTCCAATGGGCCTGTATAGCAATCTTATGTTTATTAGTTCTGAAATCCCCTGTGCATTTATTTAAGACATCATTACATGTCTAATGTTGCTTGAAAATGTTACACCAATTAAAACATTGTAGGTAAACTGCTAACGATGCAGTAAATTGTTGATGAGGTTCAAGTAAAAAAAATAAGATAATTGAGATAAAAAGCCTTTTCCATTATGTTTAATTTAAATGCATTGATTTAAAGATGTTATTTTTTTTTAAAACACATAATAAAAATTCAAATAATACTCTAATAATTTATTTTATAAATAGTTTTTGGAGTAGCTGCTCCTACCAAAAAATGTGTAAAGATGGAGGTATACCAAGCTGCATTTTTATATTATAAGTCATAATAGGAATTACTTCATTTTGATAAATACATATACAAATAGACAAAAGATTGATTTATCATACTTCTATTTAAAAATGGTAATATTGGCAATTGTTTTGTAATATTGGCAGTGTTATAAGACAAATATATTACTTTGGGATGTGCTGTTTGAAAAAAAAAATAATAAATAAGTTCGGTAAAAATTACCAATCGTTTATATAATCCAATTTGACTTATTGTCTTTTGTACAGCAAATGGAGAGTGTACAAAAGAGGTGAAGAAGCGAGTGGAAGCAGGTTGGAATGGGTGGAAAAATGTGTCAGGAGTGATGTGTGACAGGAGAATCTCAGCTAGGATCAAGGGAAAG
>JAOTQW010000004.1:10135501-10147831 GCA_026260075.1 Sisor rabdophorus | reverse complement strand
TATCCAGAGCGACTTACAACTGAGCAATTGGGGGTTAAGGGCCTTGCTCAGGAAAACAAAGTGGTGGCTTGGTGGTGCTGGGAATCGAACCCAGGTCAAATCCCCAGTCTTTCTGGTATCAGTCCAACACCTTAACCACTAGGCCACCTTCCCACCCCTTCTTTTGTTGTTACTATTTTTTGTGGTTCAAACATGTGAAAAATGATAATAAATTATAATCTCATTCCAGACTAGTGTTTTGCTTTCAAAGTAAAACTCTTGCGAATAACCTAATCCAACTACTTGCCTTGCTCCTTTTATGGGTAAATGAAAGGCTGTTTTAGTTGCATCTATGTTTCATCAGCAGCCTTGCCCTTGGAAATTAGACAGGCACCCAACATTAATCGTTCCTTTGAAGTGACTGAAATTCTTAATTTTACATCATCCTCATTTGCTCATTCTTTCTCTTTCTTTTTTAAGTGATGTGTGGGCTGTCTACATGTTCAAAGATAAAGTGTCATTCTAGTAATGTCCTCTTGTAAAAAGAATATTTTTGTAAATGTAAAAAAATAAATTGGTCTTGGGAACAGACAAACAGGTTGTACATTGTTTGGGATTAGCTGAGCACTGTGATATTTTTCATTTCACTTGAAATGCAGCTCACAGATTGCTCTTATCTGAAAATTAGTAGCATTTTCCTTGCTGTCATATTTTATTCATTTAATATTTTAATGTTTTTTCCAACCATACGGATGGCATAAATGCACCCCCAACATAAAAAAAGCTAGTGGCTTTCTTCCAGTTCTTTGCTTTCCTGCCTGCATTGATTTCCTGTTTGCGTTTATTGCTGTCAGTGCCTCAGGTCTAGGATAAACTGGCGAGCCATCTCTCAGACTCCAAGGACCAGGCTCAGGTGTTAATCAGCCGTGCAGGAGAGAAAAAGGCCAAATGCAGCCTGGAATTAGCTGGATTTATTCCTACGTGTTACAAATCAACAAGCTGACACGTACTGGCCTAAATTACCATGTGAGGATCAAATTCATTGCCTCTGAGCAATAATTTAAACTGAATATAGGTAGATTGTGATTATGGTTTGTGCTGATTATTACTGTCAAAGTAATGTGACATTACAGTCAGCTTCAACTTTCTGTAAAAAATAGTGACACTTATCATATATTTTTGCTTTGTTAAAATAAATCCAACAGATGAATGTTTCAATCATACAATTCATTTAAATTTTGTGTGGAAAATGATTTCCCAAGCAATCATAAAAAGAGTCTAGGGTGCATGAACTACCACATGTTATGTGGTTTTGATTTCACACTGATAAGTGAGCCATGTTTTTTCTTACTTTCTTATAGATTACTGTGACTTTTTGGCCACCTGAACCTCAGATTTTAATTTGTAATTTCTAGATTGGGTCTCACTCCTGAAATAACCTTTAACAGTGTTGGAAAGTCATTTCACCAGCTTATGAAAAAAAAAGATGTAGGGACCTAACATATTTTAGGTGAAGAAAAATGATAAACAGCAAAATATGCTGTTAAGTTAAAGTAGTGTATAGCGCTGACCCTGATCTGTCTGTTTACACATCAGATGCTAATGCACATATCCGAAACCGATCAAAAAATATCACGGTCATGGGTCATATTCCATCCGTACCATATTAGAGGAAAATTTGGAATTGCAGTGTAATTTAGCCTAGAAAACTTAAATTCTGACATCTACGCTTTGGTATGTTTTGTGTTTCATGGAGTTAAGTGGAATCTGAAATAGAATGGGTTTTCACACCATCTGTCCCTTCTCATTATCAGCACTCATGTTTTACAAATCGTCCACAACTGGGAACTGAGTAGAGGAATGTGAGAACTGCTACCACACACTTAGCTTTTCAGCATAACAGAAATACTGTAAATAAAACTAAATAGGCTAGACAGACTAATGCAGAAAAAAAACCTGCATTCAACTCCTGATAAATTCAGTAGAGAATGTTAACCTATGTGTCCTGTGTGAACCTGAAAACACTATATAACTTCTGGATAGTAAGGGAGGGGAAAGAGTGCGGAGAGGAATAAATTATGGAACAATGATAGAATGTTATGCTGCCCAACCTTCTCCTATCATGGGTTATTTTAGAGTAATTAAGACCCATGTTTATAGGAAAGGGCATGCAGGAGGAGCTTCAGAACCAGCAGAAAGGGAGACAGTTGGGGGTTATGTAATACATTAATGCTTCAGCAAACATGTCTGTTTAGTATAAGTGAACAGCACAGATAATGGAAGGGTGGCTGTTTTTTTTTTAAGACTGCCCTTGAATTAATCCACAATGTGTTTATAATCTAATCTCTCTGGTGACATAACAACTATGATTTCATATTAAAGAAATATTCTTTTATAGATTCAAAGTTTGAATGGAAATTATTCTTTTTAGCTTTGTCATGTATAGGAAAGCTAATATGTTATTAATAAACAAAACTCTTGATATAGATTAGCTATATAATTGTTGGAATTAAAAAGTAAATAATAATATTGGGCGGCACAGTGGTGTAGTGGTTAGCACAGTCGCCTCACAGCAAGAAGGTCCTGGATTAATTCCCAGTCAAGGGGGTCTTTCTGTACAGAGTACGCTGTACTCTGGTTCCCTCCCATAGTCTAAAAACATGTTTATTAAATAGGTTGATTGATGATTTCAAATTGCTCATAGTGCGTGAGTGTGTGTGTGGTTGATGGCTAAAATGTTGTTTTGAGATTCTGCTGCTTTGCAGTCCAAATTTTGTATTCTGCTTGCTGTCATAGTGTAGTGGGTTAAGGCGCTGGCACCCACATGCGTAGCTGTGCTACCCAGTTCTGATTCTGAATCCCACTCCCTCTCCCTGTCCTATTAATCAAGTTCAAGAGGCCCAAAATATCTTAGATTCTATATCCTGTTCTTCAAGTGGGACTGCATGGACATAAAATATATTAATGAATCTTAATCCACCAATATATAGTACCCTTCGTAGTTGCGATTGGTAATTTAACTGAAAAAACATTTATGACAAATGGTAGGGAAGAAGCCTTGTCTTTTTTAATCTTTCAAAGTAAACACATCACACCATGGGGTTTTAACCTTTACTTTATAGGAAGAAGTGAAGGATTCATTAATTATACAATGTACAAATGAATCTGCAAATACCAAAGAACTCCATAGTTCTTAACCAGCATGCAACTGCTATTAGTCTAACTGCTTTTATTTGGGAATCCCAGAATGCTCTGTAGGTCTTTTACTGTGCCAAGTTTGGACTAACATGTTACTGCAATCACTTTAACTCCCTCCATTTGCACCCCTCCGAGGGCCAAGACTGCAGCAGAGAAAGATGACAGTTGATTAATCAATTCTACTTTTCCCCGTTTAACACAAGAATAGAAATCCAGCAGACTTGCCAGTAATTAAATACTGCATATAAAGTGCCTTTAATAAAAATTAAAGTTTTAATGCCTCAAAAACAAGCTCTTAATATCTTTTACAACAGGTCCTTAATATTCCTAATAATTTTTTTAAACAGAAAAGCCAGGCATTTCATAATGCTGGGTATTTTTGTGTAAAGACGTCTGATTTACAGAATCCTGGAATTGTAAATTCAATATTTCATGTAACTTCTTCTTGTACAAAGATTAAGCTTAATTTAATACAAATAATCCACTAATTTGTTTTTCTCTTTTATTTTATTATTGTAAGGGGCTCAGTGGTGGTGTAGTGGTTATCACATTTGCCTCACAGCAAGAAGGTTGTGGGTTCGATTCCCCCCACACTTGCATAGGTTTACTCCTGGTACTCCAATTTCTTCCCACAGTCCAAAAACATGTACATCAAGTTGATTGGTTATATATTTGTCCATAGGAGTCATCTATATATGGCCTCTGAGATCTTGAGTTAACTGGGTATAGCAGATGAATGAATGAAAAAAATAATTATAAAACATATTATTCAGGGAATAAATTTTTTATAAAGTTGTACAGCAAGTTTTTGTCAGCAGGGCGATAATATGACTTTCAAATTGTTAGTAGTTATAATTTTTGTGTAATGTTGACTGTGATCTCAGAAAAGAACTGAATCACTAATGATGCAGTGATTTATGCATATGCTGAATGTTGGATTAAATTTTTTGAAACGGCAAACTGACATTTGCTACAATAGTCTTCAGTAATGTCCTGATAGATTGTTTTCTATGATGCTTAAAGAACAAATATAGACAGTATATTAGTTTGGATGTTATGCCATTGTTGGCTTTTAAGCTTTAGATGTTTAAACTGGGCGATGCGATGTGCACTGGGATAGGCTCCAGCAGACCCCCTTGACCCCGGAAAGTTTGTAAATAAGCGGGTATAAAAGATGAATGAATGAATTAATGTATTTATTTTCTAGATGCTTATTCACTAATTTAAGGGTCATAAGGGTCTGAAGGGAACATTTGAAGTAATTAAAACAACCTATCAAACCCCTTAAACTTTTGTAACCTTACAACCACAAACTTAAATATATTTTGTTGATATTGTAGGTAATAGACCAACACAAAGTAGCACATAATTGTAAATTAAAAAGAAAATTATTTTAAGCAAAAAAAGGCTGAAAGGTGTGGTGTGCATTTGTATTTAGTCCCCCCTAAATACCCTGATATCCCTAAATAAATAACTAAATAAATAAATAATCCAGTGCAATCTATTACCTTTCACCT
Source organism: Sisor rabdophorus (assembly GCA_026260075.1). Taxonomy (NCBI): domain Eukaryota; kingdom Metazoa; phylum Chordata; class Actinopteri; order Siluriformes; family Sisoridae; genus Sisor; species Sisor rabdophorus. The sequence goes on along the minus strand of JAOTQW010000004.1, from coordinate 10,143,137 downwards.
AAGTCACCTAATTAGTTAATATAGTCCCCCTGTGTGTCATTTACACTAAATACATTTGTTCTGTGAAGACTGCAGTCGTTAGAGAACACTAGTGAACAAACACCATCATGGAGACAAAGGAACTCATCAGACAGGTCAGGACTAAACTTGTGAAGATGCTTAAAGCAGGGTTAGTCTATAAAAAATATCACAAGTTTAGCATTGAACATTTGATGGACAATACACTACATCCACTGCACAAAATCATCTCCAGGCAGAGAGAGCAACTTTAGGGACAGGTTACTCTAATTCCTTGTTCCACCAACAAACTAAGTTAGTTGTTCCTAAAAAGACAAGAGAAAAAGAGAGAGAGAGAGAGAGAGAGAAGCACCTCCACTTGGAAAGCAATCAGCTACATTCTAATGAGCCCATAAATTTAACCTGTTATCTGCTCTCCTGCCCAAGTTATTTTTACCATGTCTTCATGCTCTAAAAATAACCAGGCCGAGAACAGATCTGGGCTAGTAAATTTTTTTGCTCCTTATTTGCCATAGTGTATTCTCCACTGGTGGTCTATTAAGAGGCCGATAGAGCTATTATTACTATAGAGCTATTAAAAATCCTTCGCACTATGTAGAAAATGCCTAAAGAATAAATTTACCCAGCCTATCCTGTCCACACACTTTCAGCTTTAAATTAAATACTGAGCTTAAATTTAAAGATGTATTATAGAAAAAAATTAATATAACAAAAATATCACCTTCTGACTATAGAAGTGACTGTGTGCAGTTGTTCATCTATGCGTGGCCCTGTGATAGACTGATGACCTGTCTGGGGTGTACCTCCGCCTTTCGAACCTAAGTAAGCAGGGATTGGATCCACCAAAACCGTGAGTTAGGGAATAAGCCGTTATAGAAGATGACTGAATGAATAAATGAATTAAAATCTTCTTTTAAGATTTGTCCAAGAAAGAGTGTAATTATAGCAAGCATCCTTCGCTTATTAAGGCAAATTCATTTTTCTATTTATTTCTGTGTTCGCTGTCTATAATGATACTTTATTAGGATTATTTCTGCAAAAGAAGAGCTTTATGTATTATTCATTCAGACTCTTTCTCCAGTCTAACGTGCCTCTAATAACCCTCTGCAATTACTAAATCTATCATGGCCCACAGAACAGCCTTTATATAGTGCTCTCCTTTCTGAAAGTACATACTTAGTTGAACTGATAAAGCCACAGTAGAGGCTGTGTCCTGGCTAATGACATTTCAGTGATCTTAAACATCCTTGGAAAAAAAGAGACAGCATGTCATAGAAACATTTGTGGTTATTTGGTGGAATAGTGGAAAACATTCTATCCACAGAGAATACTAGAAAAAAAAAGGATTTTTACTAATGAACGAACAGTGTAGCTTCATTACCACTGCATAATTACATTATATTGAATAGCATTCATGACATTTTTACATTAATTCATTTTTAGATTAATAATAATCTTTCTTTCTTTTTTTCTTTCTTTCTTGCAAACTGTCCATTGTGTACACTTGCTCCAGCAGACCCCCATGAGTTCTGGAATAAGTGTGTATAGAAGATGAATTAATGAATATTATGTCCACCATGCTATATTTGTTATGTTCAACTTGCAAGGATATTGATAAAATGTTATACTTTTGTACAGGTGCTACAGTTTTTTTGGAAAGTAAAGATTGAGGCTATTCAAAGTGGGATTTGATGCAGCTTCCACTGCTGGGCCTCTAAGCAAGTCTCTTATTTAAATTAAAAACTGCTGTTCATTTAGAATAAATTTTTAATTGAAAACTTTAAAGGGTTTGAAATCAAAGACGTACTATTCAATCATTAACTGTGTGTTTGTGGGTTTTGTGTGTGCGTGCCGGTTTATACATCCTGGTGGGGACCTAAACCTGAAAACACACAGACATGTGTTGAATCGTGTCATGGTGGGGACCAAAATTAAGGTGCAAAATCTTCTGAAACAAACAGAATTAGATTTTTGTGCAAAATGCAGAAAGTTTACAGTAGAGTTAGAGGATGGAAAATGCAGTTTGTACAGTTTAAAAAACTTTACACTTATGGATAGTACTTACCAGGATAGAAAACCAGACATGTGTATCTGTCTGTGTGTGTGTGTGTGTGTGTTCAGTAATTTTTTTTCTTTTGGGCTTTAGTTTCCTTTCTCATTAAACACTCTAAAAAACTATTATTATATGGCAAAGAGTAAAGATTTTTATGCTTACCAGATAACCTTCTGTTAACACACACAAACAGCGTTTTACCTTTTAAACAGCACTTGTGTATTCTGGCTTTTAGCAAAAACTAGAAGCTATTTTTCCAACGAAAGGACATTTCTTTGGGTATGTTATGAGACCAAGATTTAAATCTTGACAGCAGTTGGATTAAAAAAACCTTCGGAATGCCCTGACTTTCTTTTACTGGATAAAATATATGAGGGTAAGCGTCAGAGGAGGGCTAAAATAAATTTTATTCCCCCATGGAATAACTAGAACCACACTTTCATTAACTCCCACCACAAAGTTAATCATTTCCTATTGGGAGTCATTAAGGCTTCCTGGTGTACCTGGGCATCAAATGTGGCCAGACAAAGCATTTATTTCCTTACCCTCTGCCCTAATTTTCTTCTCTCTACTGAGATAACCTCAGACACAAAAAATGTTATGTTTTAGATAAAAAACCTTTTTGAGGGTGTAATCATTATTTATTAAAATTAAAGCATGATTTGATTGATCTCCAATTTGCCTGGAAAACATTTACTATTGTATCAGTATTGAGAAGCTCAACAATCAATTTTGAAGCACTTTTGTATGTCGCTCTGAATAAGAGTGTCTGCTAAATGCTGTAAATGTAAATGTAAAAATGTTCACCTTTCCCTAATATATCCAATCTTTACTAAAAGAATGTTTAGGGTTTTTCGTGCTATTTATTGATATGATTTATTGATGTTTCTGATGTCAATCATGTCACTGATGTGCACATTCCTTTTTCACCAATATTTATACTTTCCCACTTTCGTGCACATAACAGCCATAATAATGTTTTTTGGTTTATAATAGTCAGTGTACTGAGTAAGTGAATACATCTTTCTCTATCAATAGAATAATAAATTATACACATATGCTTGGACTGTGGTACTCTTTACCTCCCTTTCCTGTCTGATTTAGTGAAGAATGTAAACAAACACCTGTGATGACACATACAAACTTTAATCCCCCAATTTTAATTACAAATGTTTCTGACTGTGACCATATTTACAAGTGTTTAGAGGTATTTAAAAGTATGTAGCTGCTTTCTTAACTCATCAGAAGAATGTAAAATGAAAGAACATTCACTGGACCACCTGATATATTTATGTACAGTGCAAGTAGAAAAGTCTTGTTGGATGAATAATAGCTTTAACATAAAGTCAGCATTTATTAAACAAGTCCTCTGAGCACAAAGAGATTTATTTCAGTTTGGGTTTTTTTGTCCTTTAACCGGGCGCTACTTCATGAAGTGTGCCTGCCTTGTACGGACAGAGACCAGAACTTCCATACTTGCTTATTTCTTAATTCTGGTCATGAGATTATCCCAGCTCTCTGAAGGGTGAAAGGCAGGGGGTACCAGTCTCACACAAGCACACACATACACACACACACACACACACACATACACACACACTCTCACAATCAAACAATCAAATTTTTTGCTCTTCTGGATAAGTACAGTAAGTCCTTTAAACTTGCTTATCCTTTCAAGGGCTTTACTCCAGGTACACTGATTTCCTCACTCCCACAGTTCAAAAACATACAATAGGTTGATTGTTGACTCTAAATGACTCTCATAGAAGTGAGTGTGTATGTGTGTCTGTGGTTGTTTGTCTATTTGTGGCCCTGTGATGGACTGGTGACCAGTTGTGTATCTATAATTTAGTATATATAATTCAGCATTCATGAGATGTGCTGTAGTCAGGATCGGGGTTAGGGTTTGCACATGATGTTTTGCATTTCATACTTTAAGGATTCAATGAGATTAAGGTTAGGGCTTTGTTTAGTCCACTTGGCAAGTCAGGCAATATCTGCATAGAGTTTGTTTCATGCACAGGGGAAATTCATTCACTCATTCATTCATTCATTCATTTATTCATTTATTCATTCCCTAACTCTGGCCTCATGGGGCTCTGCTGGAACAGATGGCAGTGCACATAGGGCGAGAGGCAGGGATACACCCTGGACAAGTTGCCAGTCCATCGCAGGCACAGGGGCAATATCTTGAAATAGAATATAGCTCAATAAGGTTTACAGGTTTTAGTTAAAAAAAGAAATTGAGAATGTTTTAAGTTTGAACAGCACATAATCCTTATCATTTATTGTATATGATTAAAGCAAAAACTACTGTTATTTAGTGAAATTTCCATTTTCATAAAAACAATTGGGCAAACTATTTTTTAAATGTATAAAAAGGCTTTAAATAATACAAAAAATATTATTTATGCAAATATGGTGGAATGAAAATACCTTTCCTGACTTTCCCTCTGTTTTTTATGCCATAAACAATAAAAACAAAAGAAGAATAAAATTACATTTGCTGAAAAAATCCCAGTAAACAGCTAGGAGAGAACAAGCAGGTGTTTGGAAATAAGAGTCTGCCAGGAAAAATTGAAAACAGACTGTAAATATACTGCTGCACCCAGCCTAAAAATATTAGATCAAGTCACTTAACTTTTAAGTTTTTGCTTTCCATGCCAATATTTACCAGTTATTTTATATAAGATACTAAAGTATTGTGGGATAACTTTACTATTATTAATAATTGTTATTAATAATACTTGTACCACGTGTTAACGTGTAACTCTACTATAATAAAAATATAAAAACTACTACATTTAATACTATAGTAAAATTTACTACAACTGAATAATCTGCATTGAGATTTTTGCTACTTTTTGAAAAAAGTTAGATAGTTTATTAGCATTAACTATCACCTTTTTTCCCTCTGTTTATAAAAAAAGATTTTAAAATATTGCTTATAAAATAATACACTTAAGAGTATAGTAAATGGATTTTATGAAAAATAGATAGGTATCCAGATATTCATTCATTCATCTTCTTATGGGGTCTTATGGAGCCTATCCCAGCGCACAAAGGGCAGAAAACAGACCTGGACAGGTCACCAGTCCACTGCAGGGACACACATAGACAAACAACCTCACACATATTTACGGCAATTTGGAACCACCAACCTAATGTACATGTCGTGGAAGGAAAACAGAGTACCCAGAATAAACCCACATAAGCGGGAGAGAATATAAAACAGAAAGACCCCGTGCTAACCACTATGCCACTGCACTGGCCTATTTTCAGATATTATTTTGCATAACACTGTTTGCCTTAAAATTGAATTATTTTCTACTCATTTAAAAACAAATGTGCAATAATTGAACATTATAGGGACAACTGTAATTAAACACATTCTAGATGAATGTGTTTAATTAAAAAAAAGTTGAAAAAGTTTCAATTTTACTTAATTTTTTTGTAATTTTAGTATTAGTTGTCTTAGTCAATCATGCTTGGTTAAAAGATCTAAAGTTCATTTAATTCTAAACAACTGCCTGCTTCCATCTTTATTCTATTAAATGCATATGTGACAGTACTGGTTTGATGTGCGTGTAGATCTCTACAATACACCCACCCTCTTTCTCTGGGGTGTTGTGGGTATGTTGTAAAGTGCATGTAGTTAAATTCGGGTATAATTAAGCAATGGTCTTTGACACTTTACTTATGCTGCACAAGTCAATATAGTGCCGACCTACAGACTCGTGACTAACTAGCTACTAAGCTACTCAAACTGTCCTATTGCACGTACTAGCTATGGCAGGGGAATTTAGAAGATGGATCCTCTTATTTTCCATGAGATTATTGTAGAGAACTGGCATATTTTTGAAGAAGAAGAAATATGATATCCTTTTCAAGGTGGCTAGTCTACCTAAAATGTATTTCATGTAAATAAACCAAACCATACCTCCTGTCATCAGGTCAGCAAGGTGCATTCCAGTAGCTATGCAAGAGAAAGTTAAAAAGGAGCTTCAGCGAATGCCAAATCATGACATCATTAAACCAATTCCTGAACCAAGAGAGTGGGTGTTCTCTATGGTTGCTGTTCATAATGAAGACAATAACAATATCAAAATTTGTATAGACGCTAGAGACCTGAACACAGCTATAGAAAGACCTGCTTTATGCATTTTGGCAAATATTTTTAAATAATACATTATCATTACTCACAACATTCAGTATACCTTTTGGCCGACATAGATTTTTGAGGATGCCCTTTGGCATAAACTCAGCTAAAGGGGTTTTTCTATGATTAATGGAGCAAATGTTTGCTGGATATCCCTGTGCTGTCATTGTAGTTCACATACTAATTGTGGAATGCACAGTAAAGAAGCATAATGACAATCCACTGAAATACAAAATTAGACCGGATGAGGTAAGCTATGTATGCAATGTCATACTAGTGATGGCCTACATGCTAATCTGTGAAAGATTTATCAATCAGCAAAATACCAGAACCCACCAATGTCACTGCCCTTTAAAGATTTCTTGGCATAGTCAATTATATGGCAAGTGTATCCCTAACCTGTCTTGTTACATATCTGTCCCACTTTGCCAACTAACACACAAATACACAGCATGGTGCTGGCTGCAACAGCACCAGGATGCTTTTAATGCCTTATAAAAATGCCTTACAAGCATTTTGTCCTGTCATAGTACAGCAGTGAAAATCCCATCATCCTCACTTGCGATTAACAGCGGCCCGCCTGCAGGATCATAAGCCTATCTCGCATGCTTCACAGGTCCTTACACAAATTAAAATGTGCTGTACACAATTACAAAAAAGGGCTCCTTGCTCTTAGTTTTTGCTTGCACTAGGATTAATGGAATCTATGGCAAGCCAGGGGTCATTGAAACTGATGACCAGCCTTTGGTGACATTAACCAAACGTCCGATGCACAGCATCCCTGCTCGACTTCAAGGAATGCTGCTTGAGCTTCAACGTTACAATATCACTCTAGTCTACAAAAAAGAAAAGCATATATACATAGCAGACACCTTGTCACAAGCCACACACTTATCCCTCAGTAAGCAGCCTAAGAAGAAAATTTCATGACTGGATTTCTACTCAGGTGGCATCCTATATACACACATATTTATATATATATATCTTGTAATCTTATTGTACTTAAGATCTCCCTAAAGCAGGCTCTAGTCATTGGTCTAGACAATCAAATTACTCCCCAGGGGGGTTAAAAATGCTGACTCACTTCCTTCTTGTTAGTAAGCGGAGGAACAGGCACTATTGCCTGGTTCCCATTTATCATTCTTAGAGTGGTTCTATAATGACCCACTCCACTGCTTACCGATATAATACTTGCAGCCAGCTCAGTGCATAAGGAGGGCTTTAACTTTCCCTGTCTGTGATCATAAAAATGTCTTGCTAATGTCCTGTCTGCTTTATATAAATAAGTCAGAGAAAGTAACTGACATTGTGTCTTATGTCATACAGCAGCTAATATAGCAATGGTAGCAAAAACACATTTATTGAAATAACATGGCCTATTCTGCAATGAGCAAGTAATTTATATA
>JAOTQW010000004.1:10108578-10122641 GCA_026260075.1 Sisor rabdophorus | reverse complement strand
CCAGGCTTGGGACTGGCACAGAAGTCACTGGCTTGTGGCCCCTGTGGCTAGATTCGACACAATGCTGTTACTATGACTATCATTTTCATGATAATAAATGTGTCTGTTCTTGGTGGTTGTCCTGCCAGCATTATATCCTTCTCTTGGGATTATATCACTCTCTTGCAAATACACACACACACACACACACACACACACACACACACACACACACTTTATATCTGACTGCTTATGATAAAAGATTAATTCAAGCATAATATGACTTAACTGTAGTTGCAACAGCTGTATTAAATGAAGCATTATCTTCACCTTGACTTTTTAAACAGATCCATAGTCTTTAACTCGGTCGTTCTGATTTTACCCCAACTTTCTACTTTTCTACTTTTTTTTCATAACTTTTTGGTTTAAAATTTTATGGCCTATAAAAGCAGAAGTGTTTCAGATCCAATTTATGCAGCATGTTTTTGCTATTTATTATTTAAGCAGTGAATGTGAAGAAAAAATAACATTATTTCTGAGAGAATGCAAAAGGATTGAAATACACGATATTGCCAAAAGCATTCGCTCACTTGCCTTGACTCTCATATGAACTTAGGTGACATCCCATTTCTAATCCATAGGGTTCAATATAATGTCATTCCACCCTTTGCAACTGTAACATCTTTAACTTTTCTGGGAAGGCTGTCCACAATTTAGAAGCGTTTTTATGGGAATTTTGACCATTCTTCCAGAGGCGCATTTGTGAGGTCACACACTGATGTTGAATAAAAAGGATTGTCTCTCAGTCTCCGCTCTGATTCATCCCAAAGGTTTTCTATCAGGTTAAGGTTAGGACTCTGTGGAGACCAGTCGAGTTCTACCACACCAGGAGCAAGATTTGTCACTTCAGAGAACCTGTCTCTCCTGCTCTGAGTCTCTCCTGAGTCCAGAGCATCTAGCACTTTGCATTGTACTTGGTGATGTATGGCTTGGATGCAGCTGCTTGGCCATGGAAACCCATTCCTTGAAGCTCTCTGCACACTGTCCTTGAGCTAATCTGAAGGCCATGGGAAGTTTGAAGGTCTTTACCCACTGACTCTACAGAAAGTTGGTGACCTCTTCACAATATGCGCCTCATCATCCGCTGACCCCGCTGTGTCAGTTTATGTGGCCTACCACTTCGAGGCTGAGGTGCTGTCATTTCCAAACACTTCCAAACACAAAGTTCTTATAATACGGCTGACAGTTGGCTGTGGAATATTTAGGAGCAAGAAAAATTTCACCACTGGATTTGTTGCACAGGTGCGTCACAGTTCCAGGCTGGAATTCACTGAGCTTATGAGAGCAACCCATTCTTTCACAAATGTTTGTAAAAACAGTCTGCATGCCTAGGAGCTTGATTTTACACAACTGTGACCATAGAAGTGACACCTGATTCCGATTATTTGGATAGGTGAGCGAAGAATTTACAACAAGAAGGTCCTGTTTAAGAATCCCGGGTACAGGGTCTTTCTGTGTGGAGTTTGCATGTTCTCCTCGCGCTTGCCTGGGTTTCCTCCGGGTACTCCGTTTTCCTTCCACAGTCCAAAAACATGTGCATTAGGTTCATAGGTGACTTTAAATTGCCCATAGGAGTGATTGTGAGTGTGTATAGTTGTGTGTGTGGCCCTTCAATGGACTGGCGATCTGCACAGGGTGTACCCGCCTGCCTCTCATTCTATATGCGGTATAGGCTCCAGCAGACCCCCGTGTTCAGGAATAAGCGGGTACAGAAGATGAATGAATGAATGATATCTAAAAAACATCAGTTTTGTAGATATTAGGTTAAGCGGATATGCTTTGGTCATTAGAAGAATTATTTCTCCAGTTCTTCTAGTGTTTGGACTGTTTTTATGTTCTGGATTTATTTGATGTTTATGTATGTTATGTTAAATAATAACTCACATATGTCTGAAGACTTATTCAGTTTGCTGTTGTAGACTTATTTTGATCTGTGCACTCATTTTTTACACACAGAATTTGGTTTTTGACTGAAGACATTTGAACGTTTTTAGCATCAGGCATTTCAAGTAGATAAATAGCACAGCATGATGATATACTTTGTGCTACTCAGTGTATTTATAATGTATTAGACTCTCCAACAAAAAGACTAACATGTTGCATGCACTATGAAATCTTGTAATGTTATGTAGGCTGTAAATAACACTGTAGATAATTTTATCCCTGTGATGGACTGGCAACCTGCCCAGGGTGTACCCCTTCTGCCTTTCGCCCTTCAGAAAGCTAAGATAGGCATTAGCAGACCCCCATGACCCTGAATTAGAGAATAAGCAGGTACTCTGTTTAAAGGAAATACACTAACGTAATACACATGCTCTATTCCTCCATAGCATTTTATAAAAACATTAATGAATAATAGACTACTGTTTCCATTTTTGGGATAAACAAAAGATGCTCCGTTAGCTTTGGGAATGAAAATGCTTGTTTAACAACTTTTTGCTTGGAATTGAGAAGCCTCAAGGGAACTTACAAGCTGTAAGTTTATGCTTAACTAGGTCACCACACAACTGTCATGTGTAGATTGCGCCAAGGTTTATCTGTCTGCTATCAAGAAGTTAAGGACAATCAGGTGGTTACAAAGGTCTTTCTAAGCTGAATTTTTTCCAGTTCTTTGCGACCAGACTGTATTAATGTGATCTTGATGTCACACTAAAGGATCAAGATGTTGTCGTAATGTCAAACTGTACGACAGTCCAGACGACTAAAAAAAATGGATGACTTATCTGTATTTTTACAAACAGCTTAACATTTCTGGCATTTGGCAGATGCCCTTACCCATTGCAACTTTCATTTATCTAATTTATCCAAATGAGCATTTGAGCATGTTTGAGTGCTTTTTTAGGGGCCCAACACTGTCAGCTTGGTGGAGCTGGAAATTAAACCTATGATCTTTAAATTACTAATCCAATACCTTAGCCACTAAGCTTTGACTCTACACATCATATAAACACTCATTTTGTCTTGGTGGTTTAAAGTTAATTCTGCCACTAATTGCATCATCGGGTTCGAGGTACTTCCCTTGTAAGAGAGAACACACTACAGGAAAGCTTATTGCAACATATAAGATATCAAACTATCATCAAAGACAACAAAATTTAGCTTATAATATTTTAGAATTTAAAAATCTTTCTAAAATGACCAAATCAACCTGGTTTAATAATAGTTTTGTTTTCCTCCTAATATTTAATATAAAAGCAGCCTTCATTCTGTTTTCTACTACAGTTATACATTTTGTAATTTTTTTTTAATTTCCATCCTGCCAATCCGCAGCAGCAATAACAGTTTTATTAACATTTGGACCAAATTCAAAGTAGGCAGCATTTATTGCAGTGTTTATACTCTCAAAAAAGTTTTCAAAGCATAAGAGTAGTTTAGGTCAATGAGCCATAAAATTAATTACATACCACACCTAAGCTTGCTCAGCACAAGTGTTTGTGGATCTTGTAATTATGAAATGTCATTTGAACCTCATGTGCCTGCGGTTAGTGTTGCAAACTATGTTGCACAATGTGCAGGTTGCCATTCTTGTTTAACAGATTTTTTTTTTGCCCAAAATGGTTGCTTTAATTTATTTGAAAACGTGAAAAAAGTTTTCCTTCTGTTTTTTCCCCCAAAACATTACATAGTAACTGTTTGTAGTTACCATGTTAGCTAATGTTGCTGCAAATAAATACTTACTGACCACTTTAATAAGAACACTTGTTTACTCATATACAATTATTCAATCAGCATAATGTTGAAAAAAATAGACAGACATACTCATTATTATCCTCATCCTCATTAACTTTTTTTTAACTGAGCATTATCAGCTTGATGGTACTGTAAGATAAACCAATGATCTTCCTAATACAAATCTAGAGCTTCAGCCAATTCACATCAAACACCAAAATAGAGATAAATTTTGCTCTTAGTGATTTCGACTGCTGGAACTATTCCAGGAACGCTGGCTGCCGGGCAAACACACCTAAAATAGGGGTGTAAGTTTAGACTTATTTACAAGTAGCCGAAAGACAATTAAATAAACTTTTTGGAAGTGAAAAATAGGGCGGCACGGTGGCGTAGTGCTTATCACTGCTGCCCCACAACAAGTAGGTCCCGGGCTTAATTCCGGATCAAAAGGCTTTTCTGTGCGGAGTTTGCATGTTCTCCCCGCGCTTGTGTGGCTTTACTCTGGGTTTTCCAGTTTCCTCCCACAGTCAAAAAACATGTACGTTAGGTTGATTGCCCTGCGATGGACTGACAACCTGTCCAAGGTGTACCACTGCATCTCACCCTATGTGTGCTGGGATATGCTCCAGCCGACCCCTGTGACCTTGAATTAAGAAATAAGCGGGTATAGCAGAGGAATGAATGTATATATCTATGTCAACAATGTTTATGTTTAAATCAGATGTGCTGGATTGCAGAATTACCTGACCAACCATTATGTCTATCTGTTTGGGAAATTAACTGTACACTGTATTTACATCTGTAGTGTTTGGGTATTTGTGTAATCATACTATTGAAATGCTATTTGCTTATGTCTTTACACGAGGCGAAGCACCGTGCATAGACTTTCTCTTTTTCCTATCTCTTTCTCTCTCTCTCTCTCTGTCTCTCACTCTAGAGGCCATCTTGCCCCATTACTGGCTGGCCTGGGCAGTGTGCCAGCAGTCCAATTTTTGTTTAATCAAATATCTCCAGCCCCACCCTAATACCCTACTTTGGATACTAACCTCCTGCCCTGCTCTCAGCTGATGAAATCATGAGACATAAATGGTTAAGCCCTTCCCCCATTCTCTCATTAAAAATGTACTAAGGGCTACTTATATTGTGTTTCTGTTATACAATGTATAAAATGTTATACCATTTCTAGAACAGAATTTATTTTCTCTTTTTCTGTAATACAGCGTTATAAATAAAACGATGCTCATTAAAAAATATGCATATCCATTCTATTTAATTTTGTCTTATGCCTTGTTTTACAGATTGGAAAAGTCTCTCTTTTTAATTTTATTTTATAGAAAAATGTTAAAAGGAAATGGGTACTTGCCAAAGAAAAATATCTATATCTATAATCTATACGATTTTATTGACCAATTGTTTTTTGTTGTTGCCTCAAAATAAGTAGTGCTTCCAGCTGCATAGTTGTCTTGATCACATGTTAAAAGTGATCTGCACAATGTTTTACTTTTCTGCTCCAGATGTGATTTGACAGTCCCCTAATCAGTATTCACCCCGTCCCTTTAATTAGCCTCATCATTATTGTCTCATTAACCTGTATATATACACACTGTTCCTTGTAGTCTTGTGTGTTTCTGTACAGGTCTGGGCTCCTGTATTCCCTAATGGTCCAGGTTCGAGTTTATTTATTTTTTCTTGGTTTGTGTTGGCCTCAGATAATTGTGTGTTTAACGGACCCCAGCCATGATTTGTGGAAAAGAAATGCTGTGCTTTCAAACCTTGATGCCAATTGCTCATTTTTGGTACAGAAGCTACAAATGCAGTTTGGCACTTTATTCTTTATAAATTCTTAACAGATATTATTTTTAAATTGTAACTGTATCTGACCTGAATAATAAATAAATGTTATTCCTCTTCACTAGCTGAAAAAAAGCAAGACATTAACTATACAGTATTTTGTCACCTTAAAACCGCAAATGTATTTTAGAAAGGTTTTATTTAACAAAATTATTAGCACATCATTCTTTAGTGGAACAAAAAAACTGAATAACGAAAATACTTTCTAGATTTATTTTTTGTTGCAAATATAGCTGCTAGTCTTTTGGGGGTATTTTTCTACCAGCTTTGCACATCTAGAGACTGAAATTTATGCCTATTCTTCTTTGCAAAATAGCTCAAGCCCAGCCAGATTGGATGGAAAGTGTCCGTGAACCGCAATTTTCAAGTCATGCCACAGATGCCTACTGAAATTTAGGTCTGGATGTGGGCATTCTAACACGAATGTTCTTAATGATATAAACCTTTCCATTGTAGCTCGGGCTGTATGTTTACGGTCTTGTCTTGTTGGAAGGTGAATTTCCTTTCCAGTCTTTTGCAGCCTTCAGTTTTCTTCTAGGATTGCCCTTTATTTAACTTCATCCATCTTCTCATCTGCCACCGCCACGTTAAACAGTGGGGTGTGGTGTGTTTAAAGTGGTGGCTAGTGTTACTTATAAATTGCATTTAGGCCAAAAAGTTCACCTTTGTCTCATCTGACCAGAGCATATTTTTTCAAAAGTTTTGTTTGCTGTGTCTTCTACATGGCATGTGGCAAACTGCAAATGGGTCTTTATTTTAACAATGGCTTTCTTTTTGCCACTGTTCCATAGAGGCCATGATTTGTAATTTAGAATGGTCTATACTATTTTAACTATGTTCTATTCTATTCAGCTTTGTATTGTTCTATTCTGTTGTATCCTAATATTGTTTTATTATATTCTTATTTAACTTTGTTATATTATATTATTTTATATTTTATTCCAACTTTTTTCTATTCTATTCTTTTTTATTATAACTCTGTAGCCTTGTTTCCCATGTTGGAATGTTTTAATTAATTCAGACATGCATTTTTTATGATCTGATCTTTTAAGTCAGCATGAACAGGGTCTATGTGTTGTTTTGCTCTCACTGCTAATTTGGCCGTGCATGTATCTTTTCTGTGAGCATTCACAGACTGTTTGCAATTGAATCAAAAGCTATAAAAAGCTGTTACATCAATGCAAGATGAGCCACAACAGTAAGAATTAAATTTTTTCTAAAAAAATATAAAATAAAAATTTATTTTATATTTCTTCCTTAAAAAATTATTCCCCTAACCAGGTTTCATGATTATTCTATTCTACAACCTCTTGATTTACTACTCTCTTTTGCTGATACAATCCTAAAAAAAACTAAATTCCTAAGGCTGCTTCTCCTGCTGCACTGAGAAAACAAGCCTGAAATATGAAATGTAAAGCCCCACTGTGCAATATTGATTGGAATTCTGTGGACCATGTTGGCTTATGGTAAGAATATTCTAGGTCAAATCACATTGATGTGTAGTTAAGGAGCTTACCTTTACAAATAGGTTTGTACACTGAGAGATAGGTGTAGTTTTTTATAACTTTTTTAGATTGTTTTGTTGTTGAAAATAATTGAATAAATGCTACAGTGTGAGGCTAATACATATAAAGACTTGTGAATGAGAAGATTTTGTAAATGACAGACTGCTAATAATATTACATATATGATAAAAAATAAAAACTGGTGATGTGACCCTACCTTGAATTTTGTATTCATTCATTCATTTAATCATGTTCTATACTTGCTTATTTCCTAGCTTGTGGACACAGGGTTATTCTGAAGCGTATCCCAGTGCAAAGCGGTGAGAGTCAGGGGTACACCCTGGACAGGTCACAAGTCTATCGCCTGGCCACACATATAAGCACACATTCACTTCTATGGGCAATTCAATCACCAATTAACCTAATGTACTTGTTTTTGGACTGTGGAGGGAAACTGGAGTACCTGGATTAACCCCAGGAAGGAAACTAAAGTACCCATGATAAATCAGCACAGGAAGAACCAGGAATCGAATTTACAACCTTCTTGCTGTGATGTTAACCTGTTAACCACTACGCCACCATGCTGCCCACCTTGAATTTTTTAAAGTAAATTAAGATTAACATGGTTGCTTCTGTTTTGGACTTCTTCAAGGTTGGAATTGTTGTCAGGGGTTACTTATGTGTATTACCTGCATCCTACATTTATACATTTCATTGCAAATCATGTGATTGCGACACTACTTACTGTTCTGCCCTGTCTTTCCCCATCTCTTCTCTATCTCCTCTTTCTCTCTATCACTCACACACACTATAACCCCTGTATCTATCTGCACCCAAATGAGGATGGGTTCCCTGTCGAGTCTGGTTCCTCTCAGGGTTTCTTCCTATTTCCCTTAGGGAGTTTTTCCTTGACACTGTCGCCAGTGCATACTCTGACTTGCTCTCCAGGGACAAACAACTAACATTTTACCCTGTATGTGTATCTGTAAAGCAGCTTTGAGATAATGACTATTGTTAAAAGCGCTCTACAAATAAAGCTGAATTGAATATTACATTTGCATCAAGCTCAATATTCAAACACATTATAAATAATTGCATGTCTTCCCCAAACTTTTTTAACGTAGCTAAAAACATGCAGTTGTTTAGAATGCCTGTGTACTGTAAGCCCCAAAAGTGCATTTAGGAAGGTCCAAACCAACCCCCTCTTAGTGGTGCTCCTGAATGCAAACTGTGTCCAAAACCAAAACTGCATTTGTGCCCAAAGTCCTGAAGAACTTAAGTGTTTCGCAAAGAGCCCTGATCTCTACCCCAACAAACTAATTTTAAATGTTTATGCAATTAGAATGACAACAAGTGCTAAATAAATTTTACTTAACATTACTATTAGTATATTAGTGGACAAGGCAACAACAACAGAATTTATTTTTAAAAACCCTGATATCTATTATCATAGTAGTTTTTAATCGGTATTAAAAAATCACCCATCTGAACTTACTGTGATAACAAAAATCTATAATCCATAAATATACATACACATAGCAAGAATATCCTGTTGTTTGCAGATATTACTAATTTGCATAACAGGCTATGGTAGCAATGCTCCTTGCTTCATTAAACTTAAAAATGAAAGAAAATCAATAGCTTTTTGTGGCTACCAGGAGCTGTTGAGCTTTGACCAAAAAGTCCATTTGTAAGGATGTTTACTTAGACTGACAACTGTGTGTCCATAATTTCATAATTTCACCCGATCCTTAACTAGATTTATAGTTGGCTTTCTGTTTCATAATTGATTGGTGTCTGCAAATAAATTGTCTGGAACAGAAAATTTCAGTGTCTGGAAATGATTCCTTCAAACTATGTTGTGTCTTTGCTGGGGGTTTATTGTCTGATCTTTAATTTTCAAAGTTTAAAAAATAAATGACTTGACAAAATCAGCTGTAACATGAGGCCAAATGTCAGAAATGGCCAAATCCTCTTGTCTATTAAAAGTGAGCCTTCATGGTGTTCTGGTATCCATACAAGTTTATTAATGTTAACAAGGTCACTACCACCACAATTATAACAGTTTGATAAAAATCAAACAGGATAGTATAAAGACATGATGCTAGTCATGGAATTCTTTCTTTCTTAAACTGTAGAATTATGCAGTCAACCAAGAACAAGGGTTGTTTAAACGCTAATGATAGGCACTTAAGAAACAGGTATGTTAAATGTATGTTAGCCATCACAGTTGGGCCCCTGTAAACCCTAATTGCTTAGATATACACAAGAGAGATAAATTTCATTTGGAACAAATAGGGGGTTGATTAAATGATTAAAACATTCACCATCCAACATTTCTGCTTGACTTAGGGGACCATTTGTACAAAATAGGTTGGGAACCTCTGATCTAAAGAAAATGTTCGCTGAATGTTTTTTCTCTAGATAAGGGAGTCTGCCAAATGACAAAAGCATAAATCTAAATTCTGCAATTATGGATGTGTCTCTAATGACCACTTACAAATCAATAGACTTCTATTAATCATTTTGCTGAAATAAGGCTGTCATGTATAACTTTATTTTTATTGCTTCTATGTTTAAAAAGAAATGTGCCCCCAATCCTATAGTAACTATATTTTCATTTTCATAATTGAGAAATTAGATCGCAAATTACCAGTCTTTGCTGTTATCATTGTTTTTATACATTGCAGTAAAGAGGCAGAATTTCCAGTTGCACATTGATTAAATGTATACTGCTATAACAATAATACAACTATTAGTTGGTATTTCTTTGCTAAGTTTTATGTTGTAGACACATTCCAGTCTGTAGTAGAAATGCGATGTGGCTACTTCTAACACACAAGCTAAAAATGAATTCCAGATTTCCAGATTTCCCACTTCTAAGATATGTAGAAAAAAACTCCAACATTGCGAAATTTAAAATGTATTGTTGTTGTGGAATATTTAACATTTACAGCATTTACAGATGCCCTTATCCAGGGTGACTTGAATTGAATAGGGTATTGCATCTTGCTTTTTGGCACAACAGTGTTAACATGGTAGTACTTAAAATCAAACCTATGATCTTTTAGTTGACAGACCAACAATTAAATCAGTTCCTCTTGGACAGTACCAACTTAAATAAGCGGTAGCTACGAGTTAATAAGAGATCACCAAGCTGTCGCTGCTGAGTGCCTGTGCAAGGCCCTTGGGCCTCAATTGCTCAACTCCTAACACTCAATTGAATTATTTTTAATATAAATGTAAGCGCAAGTCGCTTTGAGTGGGGGCATCTGCCAAATGCTACAAATGTAAATGTAGTTTAATAGAAATAAAATTCAAAATGTAGCTGCTTAACTGCAGGGGGAGTGGTATAACAGTGGTTAAGGTGTTAGACTGCTAACCCCAGCATCAAGTAAATGTGCTTAAAAATAAATAGAAATCCTAAATGTAGTTGCTTATTGACGTATTCATTAGCATGGACTTCAAAACACTGTGTACTTTGCTCTGGATAAGAGTGTCTGCTAAATGCTGTAAATGTAAATGCTTAACTGCAGGGGGAGTGGTAGCACAGTGGTTTAGGTGTTGGACTGCTAACCTCAGCATCGCTTTTGTAGCCAGTTGAGATTTTGTACGTACTCTGGATGTCAGATACAACCATCATATGTATTTTAAAAGAGAAAACTACAGTTTATTATAATTAACTATTATTTACTTGTTTTTTTTAATTGATTGATGCAACAGCTAGCAGCACAATGAGACCTGTCAAACTAATACCACATGTTTACATGTGAAGGTCAAGGAGACCAAGAAGAAAACAGCAACGCTTTTAAAAAAGTATTTAAAAAAATACTTATGTCAGGCACTGCTGAACAATAGCCTTTAGAACCATATTTACCTCTATATGTATACAAATGACATATGTACCTTATACTATAGCCCTTTTTATTAGTAGATGGTGGCTATGAAAGCAGCAGTGCAATATACAAACCAATGATGATGTCAGCTTGTTATTGACTTTCCAAGTCTGAATGACTGAGCAAAGGAGAGGGGGTTGGGTGAAATCTAGCTATTGCAGCGGTGCCCAGCCAGACAAAAATGAGTCCACGAGCCAGCGTGGGGGGAGGGGTGGGATCCTGCAGCCTCTCATAGCACCAGACACAGGCTTTAGCTGCAGCTTTTTTACTCGTTTACTCATAAAATTCTCTCTTTATTTCTCTCCCTCTTTCTCTCTCTCATCTTCTTTTCCAGTTTGAAAAACCAGAAAAGCCATTTCACAAAGCTCAGATAATTCAGAACAATAAATATTTTTGTAAGGTTATGGCTAAGCTTAAGTATGCAGAGGTAAAGAAAGAACATTCATCATCTAGAGGGGTGTGGTAATTTGGAAAAAATAGGTTAGAGGGAAAATTGGGCTTGAAAATTGCAAATTGTGTATATTCTCTCAACAGGAAATGGCTTATGTTGTCTGCCAACAACCACACAGCCCTGAGTCAGACGGTGGAAAAAAACAACAACTGAGGCCTGGAAAGAATTTTCGTGCCCTTCCCCCCACAACACATGGCACAATGCATATAATACTTAGAGAATCTACCAAACATTACAATATGCTATTATCCTAAATAATATGCCTAAATCTCAACTGCCTTCAGTACAATATTTACTAATTGTTTTTGATTTATTGACATGAATAAACTTATCAAGCTTTATGCATCAAATACTGTGTTATTTGTTTTTATTTACTTACTGACAAACAAATATTTATAAAAATGTGCATTAAAGACAAAAGAGGAGAAGAGACATGTGGGTAAGTGGTCACTCTGTGTTTATGTGATAGGTGAAAGATCAGGGATCTATTACCAATACCACCATGCTACCACCACTGGGCCTCTGAACAAGGCCCCTAACCCCTTATTTCTCAGATGTATTAATGGAATAACTGAAAATCGTTTTGGATAAGGGCATCTGCCAAATGCTGTAAATGTAATGTAAACGTGGGTTAAGTAATTGTAAAAAAAATGCTGATTTACAGTTTAGATCTATGTTTATGTATGTTTCTTGAGATTGTTTAATTACTGTTATTTCATCACTTTTATTTCTTAAACCCAGATTTTTTTACTACCCTCATATATTAAAAAAAACCCAACAAAATCTAGGAAATAAAACACAGGTTTAACCCTGGAACCACATAATTTTCAGCATTCAATACAATTTTACTTGTATTGCTTTTAGCAATGAATGTTGTCTCAAACGTGCTTTACAGAGATATATAAAAAATCATTATATAAAAGTAGGAAATATAAAATAGTGTGGGAGGCTGGCACAAGGAGTAACAGGTTATGGGCCAAAATGCTGGCACCCACATATGCAAGCTGTGCTCCGGTAACCTGGGTTTGATTCCCAGCTCTGTCATTTGGGCTTATCTCTCATTTTATCTTCCCTATTTTATCCCTTTGTCCTGTCAATAAACAAAAAAATGCCCCAAAATATATTTCAAGCTGCCAATACTGGGCCAGTTGAGGCCCTTACCTCAACTGCTCAGCTGTATGAATAAAGTAAGTAAGTCGCTCTGTATATGGGCATCTGTCAAACAATAGAATTGTAAATATGAATGGAAAATGATTTAATATGATGAATATTTGAATAAAGCCCTGAGCAAAAAAAAAAACATATTAAACTAAAGTTAGCTAGAGAGGAACTAATCTTAAAAAGGAACCCAATTTTACTGGAATGACTATAGATAATGCCAGCACTTTCTGGGAATTTCTGCCATGAAGATCGCATTTTGACATAGTACATATTATGAGCATTTTGTAGATATTAAATAATCTGAGGTACTCTGAGTAAAATAAAATCTGTCACTTGAATTACCAATGATAATTCTTTCAAAGCTGCATTTTTGATTAATCGTCACCTTGGTATTAATTAACTATATATGGACATGAAAAATTGTCCAAGTAAAGATGAATGCAAAAAAAGCCCAGGATATAGATTTGTTTACCCGTGCTAGCATTTGTTTGTTTAGAGATACACCTGGTTCATCCACACACAAACACACCATTTCCACTGAATAAAGCACAGGGTGATTTGATTTCAGAACTTCTTAGCGGTTTCTTTATATCTCCATGCTTTAACCCCTGTCCTCATGTCTTCTATGCTGTAACACAGATAAGGGCTCTTAATGTGTCCCGTCACCCGTCATTCAGAGGCTTTGTTTTCAAAGGCGCACAAGAGGAAAGCTTTTTGTTACAAACAGCAAACAATTGCTTTTTATACTGCCCCCCTTTCTCTATCTCTCTTTTTGTCTCTCCTTCACCCACTCTCTCTTTTTCTAGGTCCCTGGTGTCAAATGCCAGATGGCTGCCTCTCTGGAGTTATCCAGCGTTTCAGCCACACAGGAGAGCCTTCTCTATTACTTATTTCTACTTTAATCTCTTATTGATAATATGATGAAAAATTATGGAGAAGAATATATTAAAATAATGACTTTTTATTAACTTATACTTTTAATAAAGAGAGATTTATACTCACTATTGTCTATATATGTTAAATGTCTGCCAGTATCCCGCCTTAATTTGCTGCGTCGTTACCGTTCTAAATGAGCAGAAGCAGTGTAGCCCCATGTGACACGCTGTCTGTTACTGAGTAAACAAACATCATGACTAAAAAATTCTAAAAAAATAAATTGTTATTATTACAGTAATTTATTCATCATAATAGCAATCATGCTAGTGGCAGAAAGATTGATAAAACATTTCTAATAAATTTTTATGGGATGGGGACAAAGTTTAAGGCAATAAAAATGCTATAAAGTAAAATGTGAAGTGTTAATCTTTTATTCATTCATTCATTCATCTTCTATACCAGCTTATTCCCGAATCTGGGGTCACGGGGTCTGCTGGAGCCTATCCCAGCGCATATTGGACGAGAGGCACCCTGGGTACACCCTGGACAGGACGCCAATCCATCGCAGGGCCACAAGCACACAACCATACACACTCACATTCACTCCTATGGGCA
>JAOTQW010000004.1:10078303-10094784 GCA_026260075.1 Sisor rabdophorus | reverse complement strand
GACCTTCTTGTTGTGAGGCGACGGTGCTAACCACTGCGCCACCGCGCCGCCCTATTGCAATTATTGCTAAGTGTATTTTATATTTTTGTAGATATCTAAATTTTTAGTCATTTTCCTGCACATGCTAAGCACTACCATTTCCCTCAATGTCAGAGAACCTATTTTTGATTATTTTACTTTTTTATTTTGTTTTCAGTAACTGAAAAGATGGTTTACGATTTTATGACTTAAATTCATCTGTCTGTTTAGGAAGGTAGTAATCTTTTATTTTTACTGGAGTATTTTCACTTTTGTGTTTTCTCTGTATTCATGATGGAGTCTCTAGATTGTCAATATTAGTGTTGATTCTCCCTCATACTTTACAGAGTGCTCTTGACTTTGTTATAAAGGGTTTTTCTTTTACCAAGGATAGACTTGTACACTCTAGTCATTATTCATAGTCTATTTGAGCTACTATTGATACCAAGCCTCTCAGTGCAATAATTTTTTTTTAAGGATTTGTACTGAAATGTTTTGGTACTCTCCCAAAGAACATGAAGAAAAGTCAAAGTATCATTTTAGTGCCACGGCGCCTTGTATTAATCCTGTTATTTTTAAATGTAATCTTGACTTAAGTGAAACACTTAACAAATTTCTTTTTTTTCTGAAACACAAAGGGAGAAAAATGCTCTGTACTGAACAAAAACCAAATTCCTACACCAGTCAACTTCTTACTCAATACAGCACCAGTCTACAATTTATGAGCGCTATGAAGGTTTTCCCCCTTTGTTTGTTTTTGTTAGAATCAGGCGGAAAACGTTGACCTTATTGAGGCAGTTAGAACACTTGACCTGCCTCAGAGAGTAAAAAAATCCATTTCTGCCCTTCTGTGTAATGTTCCATCCATAGTCAAATTAGCCTTGATGGAAATTAAACCTATAAGAGGTCACCTATAAGAGGTCTAAAATGACAGGATTAACTTGTTGGTTATAGGTTTATTCCCCAATTTCTTCCTTGGGAAAGGCGATGCATGACAAGTAGTTTGCAGCCACATTCTATTTAATACCTCACAACAGCATGTGGTAGCATGTGGAATGTAATAAGCAATGTTCTTCCACCAGTGTGATTTCCTTTAAACATGCTGTAATTGTCAGATGCTACAGATGGCTTATGGAACTGTATTGCCCAAATACACAGTTGTGCTTGGTTTTTATAAAAAAGCATTAAGTAAACATTATTTGGCTTTGCTAGATGTTAAGCGCTTGGTACCCTCAGTGATTTACAGAGAGGAATTGGCATTCCTGAAAGAATAAGCACCTAGTAAGTATTTGATGTTTATGTAAGCAGAGTTCATACTTGTCACAAAAAGTGTGACAAGTATGAAGTCCTCTTGTTTAGCTTGAAAGGTTTCTGCTGTGACTTTTAGCCCTTGATCTCGCAACTCAATAATATGAAGATTCAATTTGGCTATGGAGTAAGATAAAAACAAATTGATTCATTTGCTGCTGTAGTACTGTCGCTATCTGATGGGTTCTGCACCTGTCAGTGTAGAATATACATCTGTTTAATTTATGTTCCCTGAGCTCAACGAAAACAAAACACAAGTTTTATTTATTTATTTGGTTCCACACTCGTGTTTAATTTTGCTTTTTTACGCCAAGCTTAATCAGGCATATACAAGCTGTTTCTCAGGAACATCTCGTTTTGATGAGTTGTCTTGTACAAAAAGTGAGAGAGAGCGAGCGAGAGAGAGAAAATGCTCTGGGAGGTGTTTCAGCACCACAGCTGCACGCTCTTAAAATAGAGCAAAACCTACACCCAAAAATGGGCATGTTAAAAATTGTTCCCAACTTTTGATCGCACCCGAGACAGGATTTAAATTTTTTAAACACAATTAAGCAATGAGCATGGCATTTAGTTATTTAATTTTACATTTTTTAATTTTATCTTTTTATAGTCTTTAATATAAATGTTTGCATAGTCTCTTAATTCACAACATTTTTGCACTTTTTTTATTTGATAAAAGCATCTGGTTGGAAACGGGTATGGTAATAATAAGGCGGCGCGGTGGCATAGTGGTTAACATGCGTGCCTCACAATAAGAAGGTCCCAGGTTTGATTCCCGGACAAGTGGTCTTTGTGCAGCGTTTGCATGTTCTCCCCGCGCTATCTATGTGTGGCCCTGCATTGGACTAGTAACATGTACAGGGTGTACCCCTGCCTCTCGCCCTTTGTGCGCTGTGATAGGCTTCAGCAGATCCCCTAGTATCCGAATTATGTAATAAGCGGGTACAGAAGATGAATGAATGTTATCAATACAGATATTCCTCTATCAGGGGCAGTTGTTCAAATAGTTGAATCATTTGAATCATGTTTATCAGATGATCAGGATTTAATCCCTACTATTGCCAGGCAGCCTATGTTGGATTTAATTAATTTCTGCTCTGCTTATTAATTTACTAATACTGCAATAATATATGTGACAGACAATTATTTGCCAAAACAAATAATGTGTTCAAAGCTTATTTACTTTAGGCATCTAATGAATGTGGTCTGACTTTTAGCTAAACATAGGTATACATCTTTGGGTGAATTGTTCCCCTTTTTTTATTTCCTAACCATGATGAATAGAAAACACATGCCAAAGTTGTAACCTGAGTCTAAAAATCTGAAACTGGGTCTGTAGTAGTGACATCAGTTTGAGTTGGGTTTTTAGTGGTGTTTACTCAAATCTACTCAGGCCTTCGTAGAGTCTAATGGATAATCACACAAATCCACAAAGTAGAGACCACTATTCCAATTATAATAATGTCATATGGTAGAGCTTTTTTCCATTCTTTTTTGATTTTTTAAACTGAAAAGTTTAAAAGAAAGCAAGGAGTTAAGACTGGAAAGGTTATTGGCATTTATAATTGCTGTTATATTTTGGCAGATTAGAGTAATGTATGTTTCACCACTTAAAAAAAAGTCATAGCAACACAGTTTTTTCATCATCATTAAATATTATTTCAATGCTAAGCTTTACATTAGAAATTACTTGAATTAGAAAACAGACATATAGTTAGTGAAATATGAGTCACATTATAGGGCACAGTTTTAAGCAAGTAATTGCATTATACATTTTTGATCAATTGTTGACTTGACATGTTTTAAAGCTGTCTATTGTTCTTGGATATTTAACTTTAAAACGATGTGTTTTTGGGTTCAGCCTTAATTGGTTAAAGTAACCTAACTTATTAAACTAATTTTTTTTTACTTTTAGCCAAAAAGGTTACTCTAATTTACTGATTTCATTTCTTCCTTCAAATTTATTTTTAGAGCACTTTACATATGCACCTGCAAACAAAAGTGCTGAACAAGCAGCACAGAAAATAGACAGAACCAGCACAAAGCCTAATAACACATTACTAGTCCGACCTCTTGTAGAATAAAGACAATAACTTTAACGTGCACTTTAGGCAGATTATCAGAGATTATTCAAATATCTTAAAACAACAAAAGCCTGATCTCCTTCAATTTAAATAAGTTTAAGGAACAAAGGGTAAAAAGTAATTGTGATCTTAAAGACAAAGAGTTCAGACCGAATGATTGTTGGTCAAAACAGTTTTTAATGTAATTTAGATTACTTAACAGTTCAGTGCAAGTTTAGGAACAGGTGATGTAACACTACAGGTTGGTTGTTATTATTAGTATCATTATTATTATAAGTATTAAATATTGTACCTTAAAACTAAACCAAGCCCTAGTCTAAAATTTTTTATTTGGTCAATAAATTAGTCATAGGGATCTAAGGATTTTCCCTAAAATAATGACTGTTCTCACAAAGTTATATAAGCCATGAAGCTGTTTTGGTAATTTATGTAACATTGCCAAATCAATTAATCTACGCTTAATCAATTAGCACACTAGCACCACTGGTGTACGCAAAATGTGAATGGCAAATTTACTGTAGTTATACATGCTGTTGTATCTTCGAGTAAAAATGGCAACTGCACTCTGTTAAGCCCTTTTTGTGATTTTTATACCACAGTGCCCCCACGCTAAAATGGCAGCTTGTGGAACTGCAACTTGTTATTCAGTTGGCAGAAAAGAACACACTGCTTTAAACATTGGCAGGACCATATACGCTTATACACCCCCATCAGCAGGGAGATCTATTAACGATGTTTAACAGCCACATGAACCTTTTATTTTACCGGTTACTGCCACTGTTATAAACTTGTTATTGACTGGTCGTAATGACTTGGTATTATTTCTTCCTCTGTCTCTGTCCCTCTCTCTCTCTACTTTTCCTCTTACAGGCTTGTATCCTCTGTGCTGACCTCATGGTGTAAGCAGGTGTAAAGATGAGCATAAGCAGTGATGAGGTTAATTTTCTGGTGTACAGATACTTACAGGAGTCAGGTATTTTACTGCACAACTATAAACAGATTAAACATACATTTTGTATTATACTAGTCTTTTTCCTCCTATATCTATTATATATTATAACCATAAAAAACAGCAGAACCACAGGTTGTCATATGGACATGACTGAAAGCGAGGTGATTCCCTTAAGTGCTACACACCAATCTCTTCCCCCACCCTTCTTTCCCTGCTGACAGGGTTTTCCCATTCAGCCTTCACGTTTGGCATAGAGAGCCACATCAGCCAGTCCAACATCAATGGAGCCCTAGTGCCCCCTGCTGCCCTCATTTCTATCATCCAGAAGGGCCTGCAGTATGTGGAGGCAGAAGTCAGTATCAACGAGGTACGTTTATCCTTTTTTTCTTTTTCCAAATGTAATAAATAAACCATATAACTACAATTTGTATTGTACCATATATATATATATATATATACACACACACACGCGTATTCATGTTATTGAGGAAAAACCCTGACACATTGCAATGTAAAAAAAAAAAATCAACAGATGGCACCTGTATATGGCAATTATTTATTATGAATGTATTATATTTTGAACAGTGCGTCTGTTTTTGTTTATTTATTTTTTCAATTAAAGAGAAATTATGTTGAGACCTTTTAAAATTTATTGTGAGAAATATGTGGAAAAACACAAGTTGTCTGCATCATCGGGCATTTGACAGTAAATTTGCTGATTAAAATTTTTCTATGTTGTTATTAATGCTACCCCAACCAAAGCAAATCTCTAGCATAAAAATCGAGATGTTAGAATTATTAATAGATAAGGGGGTTTTAGAAATTTAGTTAAAAAGTATCTTATCTAAAGTTTAATAATTTTTAATCGCAGTAGTTTTATGTACTACTATTTAAATCCTGATTTTATATTACAATTTTTTCCTGTGTATCCAGGATGGCACCCTGTTCGATGGCCGGCCAATCGAATCGTTGTCTCTGATCGATGCTGTGATGCCCGACGTGGTACAGACACGCCAGCAAGCCTACCGAGACAAACTAGCACAGCAGCAAGCTGCGGCTGCACCTCCAGCCTCCAGCACCAACATGCAGGGCAATGCCAAAAATGGAGAAAACACAGCCAACGGAGAGGAGAACGGTGCACATGCTTTACCCAGTAAGCCTCAGTCTAAACTATCATTCTACTTCATTTTGGATGGGTCATTTTCCATAGTTTTATTTATTATATGTTTGATTGCCCTCATATGCATCCCTGTTTGTGTAGATAACCATGCAGACATGATGGAGGTCGATGGAGACGTTGAGATTCCTCAGAATAAAGCAATGGTCCTCAGGGGTCATGAGTCTGAGGTGTTCATCTGCGCCTGGAACCCTGTCAGTGACCTGCTCGCTTCTGGGTTGGTCTCTTGCTTTCTGTTCCTGCTTTATTCACACCTTTCACTTTATTGATGAGTGTCGTTTCTAATAATAGTGGAACTATGAAGTGCTTTATCGTTTTTCTTTTTGTTCCTGCGTTTTTAAATCACTTTTCGGATGCGTTTTTTAGGTCTGGGGACTCGACAGCTCGCATATGGAACCTGAGTGAGAACAGTACTAGCAGCTCCACACAACTCGTGCTCAGGCACTGTATACGAGAGGGAGGTCAAGACGTGCCCAGCAACAAAGATGTTACATCATTAGACTGGAATGTGAGTGGTGGTTTAAAGGCTCTTACTACATATTGCCTTTAGTACTCTGGTGCTGTTGGGAGCTTGATATCTCTTATTCTCTTTTCACAGAGTGAGGGTACATTATTAGCCACAGGCTCTTATGATGGCTTTGCCAGGATATGGACTAAAGATGGTGAGTGTATTTCCTTTTAGCTTTATGTAGGAAACCAAATTCTGCTTTTGTTTTTAGATATTCTTTTGAGTATTTCAGATGTCTTTTATAGGTAATCTTGCCAGCACCCTGGGTCAGCATAAAGGCCCTATATTTGCATTAAAATGGAACAAGAAAGGAAATTTTATCCTCAGTGCTGGTGTAGATAAGGTGTGCAAAGCTTTTTTTTCCTGTGTAAACGTTTTCATCTTATTTGCTTTATGATTTAATAATTGAGAATTAAGGTGTTGACACATCCTTTTTTCTGTTTTAGACAACAATCATTTGGGATGCCCATACAGGAGAGGCCAAGCAGCAGTTTCCCTTTCACTCAGGTACTCTTTGTGTGCTTGTTGATAATCTCACTATAAACTTTGTTAATGCAGACCTCATTTTTTGTCCTCATTCAGGTTTTGGAATTCAAGGTCAAAATTTAACATTTAGCACATAGTTTTAAGATTAATAGTGTTTTGTGCTTAAATGCATTTAAAGTTTATTTGTAGCTTACAAATGCATTCACAGTAGGGCATGTATGCTTTTTTCAACATTCCTTGCTTAAGTAATGTAAGAGAACAAAATAATGGGGGGAACATTTACCATTTAAAAATGAATATTGTGGTGCTAAAAAGGAATTAACAAATCTCATTTACAGACAATAAAAGAGGAAATTACATACAGTGTAACTTTATACTGACCATTACATACGTTAGTGATTTAAACAACTTATTCCAGATTTACTTACTTTTTGCAGTAAGCTCTTGTCTTATCTTTTAGTAAGACATTCAATTGAGATCTATGTTCATTTTGCTACAGTTGTATTAGTTCAGGTCAAAACAATCAAGTTGTGATTTGGATTTCTTAGCTTCAGTGACTGAATGATCTAATATTATAACATAACAAACACAGGCTGCATTTATACTGCAGATCATACTTATGCGTAGCTAAAACTGTCCATATTCACATATATATATGTGAGAAAGTAAACAAAAATCTATTCTAATATCGATTAAAGCACTGTTATTGAGTTGTTTGTTTTCAATAATTCATCCATTTATTCATCTTCTATAAACGCTTTTCGCAAATGGAGCAAAAGGAGGGGGTACAGGTCGCTAGTCCATCACAGGGCCACATATAGACAAACAACCACATACACACACACACACTAGAATCACCAATCCACCTAATGTACATGTTTTTGGATTGTGGGAGGAAACCGGAATACCCAGATTAAACCCACATGACAGAGAACTTTGTTCTAGTAAAAGTACGAAACTAGCATGCACACAAACGTCTATAATGTTAATGTACAATCGGTGATCGGCACCTTTGGGTTTGTGTAAGGTGTGGAATTGAAACCCTGAGCCTCGGATGTTGTGTGTGGGGTCTCATTTATTAGATTGTTCTTTGTGTGAATTTTTAATTTCTGTAACCTGATTGCAAGAGCCTGGTGCTTTATTGCTTACATGCAAGATTTATTGTTCAATCCTTTGAATTTAGTCATAGACGTGTTCAATCACATTTGGAAGAGGTAAACCGGAGAAAAAATATGAAATTTGCAGGAGGTATAATTGCAAGTGTTGGATTTTATTGTACCTATTTTCTTTGCTATGGTCTGCTATTTAAATTGTAGTACAGCTGTTTTAAGTGCAAATGCATAACTTGAGGTGACAATAACACAGCAGCGTCCCCAAAAATAAGTAAAGTTGTGACGATGGGTGCCTGATTTGTACGCATACATTTTCTCTTTCTTTTACTTTCCTCTCTTAGCACCTGCACTGGACGTGGACTGGCAAAGCAACAACACATTTGCCTCATGTAGCACAGACATGTGCATTCATGTGTGTAAACTGGGCCAGGACCGACCCATAAAGACATTCCAAGGACACACAGTAAGCCCTGTCCTTATGCTGGCCTTATGCGGCTGTTTTATTCTACCAAAAAAAACCCCACAAATGTGTGTGCTTATTCTCAACCATGTTTCAATTACTTTTTAGAATGAAGTAAATGCAATCAAATGGGATCCAACTGGCAATCTGTTGGCATCATGTTCTGATGACATGACGTTGAAGGTAAGGACAAGTGTTACTGCAAAGCTCACTGTATCCTCCATTGAGCCAATATATTTTTTAGGATCCGCTTTTATAACCAAATTACATGAGAGGTGATTCTTTGCACCATAATAAATAATTAGCTATTGCACCATAATAAATAATTATATAAGGCAAACAAAATTGATGTTGCCATTTAACTATTTTTTAATTTTATTTATTATATATAAAATCATACATACTATAAATACACTGAAATGCTTTTCCCTTCTGCCCATGCTTATGCAATAAATGAGCAGAACAAAGAAGCAATTACTGCTTAGTTCTAAGATAATGAATGTGTCAACAACAACTACAGAAGCTGTTTTACACACACAAAAGGTTTTACTGAAATAGTAAAATTAATGAAAATTAGTAAATAACAATCTATGCATTAATACTAGATGTTTAAATAATGATATGCAATGGTAAAAAAATAGTGAAATTTAGAAGTATCAATATTTTTCCAAGCCCTAATCAATTAGCACGGCAACTTAAAAGCATCTCTAAAAAAAATTCTATATCATTTCATTAGGCTGTACCGCAAGAAAACCTTTAAGTACCCAAGAATCTTTCACCTTTACACCATGGATTAACTGCTAGGCATGAAAGCTTGTCCTATATTGAGTGTTTATAGTTGTCATGATTTGTATTGTTTTAGATTTGGAGTATGAAGCAGGACACATGTGTTCATGACTTGCAAGCTCACAGCAAAGAAATTTACACTATAAAATGGAGCCCGACCGGCCCTGGCACCAACAACCCCAACGCCAATCTCATGCTTGCCAGGTAAAACCCCTGTTTGAACTGTACCCTGTTAAATGTTATAAATAGTACGTGTTATATTATGTTTTTAAAATTATTATTTAATAAATTTTTTAGTGCATCCTTTGACTCCACTGTTCGGCTATGGGATGTTGATCGAGGTATCTGTATCCACACATTAACGAAACACCAGGAGCCGGTGTATAGTGTCGCCTTTAGCCCAGATGGACGCCATTTGGCTAGTGGCTCTTTCGACAAATGTGTACACATCTGGAACACGCAGGTAAAAGTCTTACCTATACGGGATTATAATTATTCTACATTTATTAGTGTGTTTTGTTAGGCAGTTTTAGAATTAAATTTGATAGCCATATTACCATTGCTTTACCTATGTGTCCGTTATAAGTGTTCTGAAATGTATGAAACTTTTTAATAGACTCTATTACCGAAAGTATTTGCTCACCCATCCAAATTATCGGTATCCGGTATTCCAGTCACTCTTATGGCCACTGGTGTATAAAATCAAGCACCAATGCAGTCAGACTGTTTTTCCATACATTTGTGAAAGAATGAGTCGTGGAACTGTGATAAGATGCCACATGTGCAACAAATCCAGTCATTCCTCACTCCTAAATATTTGACAGTCAACTGTCAGCTGTATTGTAAGAATGTGAAAGTGATGGGGGGGTGGTTGCGTAGTGGTTAGTTGCCTCACAGCAAGAAGGTCCTGGGGTCTTTCTGTGTGGAGTTTTCCCTGTGCTTGCGTGGGGTTTCCTCCAGGTACTTCAGTTTCTGCCTTCAGTTCATATGTACATTAAGTTGATTGGTGACTCTTAATTGCCCATAGGAGTGAGTGTGTGTTGTGCTGTTTGTCTGTGTGGCCCTGCCCTATGTGCGCTGGGATAGGCTTCAGCAGACCCTTTTGACCCCAAGCTTTAGAAGTGGGTATAGATAATAAATGAAAGGGGAATGTCAGCAACTCAGCCACAAAGTGGTAGGCCATGTAAACTTTAGGTGGCCTTCAGAATAGCTTAAAAACAGCTTCCCAACATCTTACAGCCTACAGCCCAACAACATTTGGAATTTGCCAGAAAACACCAAGATTGAAAGATTTTTTGTTTAGTTGCCGGGTTGGATTAAATGTCATTTTAACCTTTTTTTTCACAGACTGGTGCTTTAGTTCATAGCTACAGGGGAACAGGGGGCATTTTTGAAGTGTGTTGGAATGCAGCTGGTGACAAAGTGGGTGCCAGTGCATCGGATGGCTCTGTAAGTACCTGCTTATTTATTACACAACCACCAACACCCACTTTTGTCAATATCCTTTATAAGCACTTTTGACAGCAAATGCAGTTGACAGCAAGTGTAGGCACAGTGGCTCATTTTCATGGTTTAGGGTGAAAAACAAGTTTTATATGTGTTTTTACTAGCAGAATACATTGTATGAGCTGTTAGTAAACAAACAGTATTTGCAATAAGTGTAAATATTAATCAAAATAGTCTACCAGTGTGTAGCCTTCTTAAATCCAAGGATTGTTTTGTGCGATATTATACTATTTTTGGGTTTTAAAAAGCAATTGAATTTTTACATTTTATTAATTTACAGCACATCCACTGTAGTGGTAACGTGACCAATTTAGTTTGAAAGGACTTTCCATAAAACTGGCTTGTGCCAGTTTTAAGGTATGGCGGCCATAATGGATGCAGCCAATCACCTGACATGTCAGTAGTAAGCCCAAGATGTCTTCTGTACAGTACAGCAGTAATTGAGGAAATAGAATTTCTCGTATCTAGCCTTTGTGTGTGAAAACAAGAACACAGTGGTTTAAACACATTTCTTGATTTAACGATAAATATAAGGGTTAACATTCAGTTGCTGCTGTGTTCCCCTTAACAACAAAAGGGCTACAAACTGCATAGAAACAACGGTCTTGTCCCTAAATTAAATTTCTCCTCTAAATATCCCTGAAAAGTGAGAAAAAAGAAATTTTCGCAAAAGAAAGTTTAAATTGTAGCCAACTTTGTGACACGAATGGTCTGTAGGCTTATTTGCAACGAAACAGCTTTTATTGGCTGTTATTGCTGTACCTGTATTTTTTGTCAAAACTTCACACTGAAAGATTTTAAATTGTTTAAATGACCTAATAGGCGTGCAGAATATTTTAGCACAGTGGTATTGCTTTGTTTAAAGTGGTAGGGGTTTAAATTGGGGTTTGAATCCCACCACCAAGATACCACTCTAATTAACTTCAATTGTTCAGTTGTATGAAAGAGATAAATGAAGGTAGCTCTAAATAAAGTTGTAAGTGTGTAAGATTTAAATTTGGAAGTAGCTATAACGGTACACTTCTTTTTAAACTGCGCAGGCTAATTTATAGACTTGTATAAAGTTTGTACTTGTTTTTGTTTTGTAAACAAAATTGTATATATAACCCAAAAATGTATTAGATGGACAGCATTATAATTGTCAGATAATCAATTTAACTTGCAACCTGTGTGCGTCTGCTCTCTTTTTAGGTTTGTGTATTAGATCTGAGGAAATAACGCTGCTTGTTGGAAGCCATGGACCGACTATGAATGTGTACATAGCCAAAATGACTGTCCCTGCCCCATGTACTGCTACAATCCCTATTGAACCATGGCCAGCCACTACAGACAGGACAAAAAAAAAACAAGCATCCTGACACAGCAGACCAGATTGAGCGGAAATGATTCCAACCAGTGACATGAAAGGGACTTTTGTAAGTAAAAACGGTGGGAAAACACAAAAAGGAGAAAAGGAAAACACAAAAAAAGGACTGGTATATTTACCAAAATTTGGAAGATATTTTACTATTTGTTCTTCAAACCAATCTCATCAAAATAAAAGAGCGAAAAAATTTTAATCTTTGTTGTTAGTTCCATTTCAGTGTGCACACATCTGTTTTTTTCCCCCTCTTAACTTTTTTTTTCTTACTTTGTCTCGTTTTCAACTATTAAGGTCACAGCTGCATAAAATAAGAATTCATCTTTACTTTTTGAAGCACTGTGCAGTTATTCAAAGTCTTTTGGTACTTTTCATGTGTCTCTGAAAACAACATGCAAAAACTTAATCATTAAGCTTTCATTTATTTTTCCTTTTAGTATTTTTCTTGCTTTCAGTTTATTTCTGTTTAATTCTGAACTACGTTGTTTTAGTTATGGTTCTTTGTTTAAAATTGACCTTAGTTCTGCTGAGGTAAACGTTCTAATGGATGCATCGTACATTACACTCGACTTTGTCTAGAATTGGTGGAGCAACAACAATGTTACCTGTAGACAAGGTTAACTGCTGTAGCTAAATTTTAGTTTTATTTTACGCTATTGCATTACGAGCAGGCGTTATTGTAATAGTTAAAATAATATTGTAAAGACAAGATTTTACAATATAAAATGAACACTGGACAACCTAAATATATCTAAATGATATAAAAGACTTGCTTTAAGTTTCACCAGGGAATTTTCCATAGGTTTATAAAACCTCTTTGTTTGCTTTATTATCTAAATACAATGCTAAATATGACACTCTATATGCTGCTTTTATTTTAACTGCTACACACAGTTTTGGTCTTTGTCTATTTGTTAGTTCTCCTTCTAAACATCCCTGACTTTTTCTTTGCTTATACTATTTAATTTACTCAATACCTACGCTGATAAATTGACTTTAATTTTACCTTAGTCTTTTCTTTGTAACAATTAAGCCTAGCAATCAATATTTACCATTAATTAATATTGGTAAGCCTTTTTGAGCCCAAAGTTAATCTAATTTTAAGTCTCGTTTTAATTGTGATACTAACTCTCGGAATTCAGGTATAGAGTTGTAGATTTATTATTTTTGAAATACAATACATATAGTAGAGGTCTACTTTAATAGGAAGATATGAAGCTTAAGGCAAGTCTGATTTCTGGGTTAAAAAAACTGACCTACAAGTACTGTTTGGTAGCGTAATTCTTTTGCTGTAAAATTATTCAGCACAAAAGATAAATAAGGCTGCAAAAACTATATCCATAACTGTTTCAGAACAATGTGCTTCTGCTGAAAGTCATAAAAGTCAACTTTTAATTAGCTATAGCGAAAAAAAAAGACTTCCTTTTAATTCCATTATTGGCAATTAAAAAGTCACTGAATATCTTTAATACTGCTGAGAGAGCATAGAAGCTAATGGAGCATCCAGAGACCTGTGTGTCCAATAGCATAGTCTGCATCTTCATTTTTTTTACTGTCCCAGATGTCAGGTCTCCATATGTTAAGGTTTATGTTCCATTTATCAAGGTTTATGTTCATTTTTAATGCAGCGTCGAATTAAATCATCATCTTTAAAAAGACTGTACAATCTGAACAAAATTTTTTACAGTCTAAAAAGGTCCTTTCAGTTCTGTTACTCCATAATCTGCTCTACCAACCTTTTCTCACCTCTTTTCATTTCGTCACTACCAAAACCACTCCCTCCTGAGTCCTAAAATTTTGTACTCTTTTAGTACTTTTGTAATTCATATTTCTTTGTAGCTATAAAAACATTTAAAAACAAACATTGAATTTGGACTCCTTGAGCATGTATAGAACTTACCCAGGTTGAGCTTTCTGGGTATGGAAATGTTTAACGGCAGTACCCATTATGCCCGCCCTATGCTCTCCTTGTCCAACAGTTCTTTTGGTTGGTGACCCTCTCTGCTCAGCCTTGCATCATGCAATGCATTGATTTGTCATCATTGGACAGAAGTTCAAAATAAAAAGTATATTTTGATATTACCAAGAGTGAGTGATCCTTTTTAATTATGCTTAATAGACTGGGAAATAAGAAGCTGCATGGATATATATATATATATATATATATATATATATTGGATATATACATTGGATGGATGGGAAAAAATGAAAAAAGAGATGGATAAGGGAAAAAAGAAAGTAAGATGGATAAGGGAAAAGAGGGTGAGAAACGGATGAGATGGTGAGAGATGGATAAGGAGAGGGTAAGAGATGGATAAAAGGAAAGAGTAAGATGGATAAAGGGAGAAAGATGGATAGGAATTGAAAGAGATGAAGATTGGCATGGATTGGGAAAGAGAGATTAATAAGGAGAAAGATGAAGAAGAGAGAGAAGAAAAGGGGCAACGATTTATAAGGAGTGAGAGAGGGTCATGGGGTCTGCTGTTGACAGAAAAATAGATAAGGAGAGGGATAATAGGAGATACATGAATATAGAGAGAAATAAGAGCAGAGACATGGATAAGGGGAGAGATGAATGAGGGAAGAGAGAAGACAAGAGGCAAAGATTGATAAGGAGAGAGAGGGTCATGGGGTCTGCTGTTGAGAAAAAATGGATAAGGAGAGAGATAAGAAGAGAGACATGAATATAGAGAGAGGTAAGAGCAGAGACCTGTATAAGGAGAAAGAGAGAATAAAAGAGGCAAAAATTGAGAAGGAGATGGAGAGGGTCATGAGGTCTGCTGTTCAGAGGCGGCGCTGTGGCATTGTGGTTCCCACAATCGCCTCACAACAAGAAGGTCCTAGGCTCGAATCCCGGACATGGGTGCGTGTGGTTGTGTGAATGTGGCCCTGCGATGTACCCAGGGTGTAACCCCTGCCTTTTGTCCTATGTGTGTTGGGATAGGATCCAGCAGACCCTGTGACCCAGAGTTTGGGAATAAGCGGGTCTAGAAAATGAATGAATTAATTTAATTCACCTTTACTTGTAGAGCGCTTTTAACAATGCTTATTGTCTTGAAGTTGCTTTACATATGCATATGCAGGGTGAAATATGAGAATATGTTTGTCTTCAAAGAGTCAGCCAGAGGCGACGGTGGCAAGGAAAAACTCCCTAAGGGTAATCTAAAGAAACTTTGAGAGCAACCAGACTCAACAGGAAACCCATCCTCATTTGGGTAGAGAGATGAAAGGAAATTTTCAATCAAGGGGAGCCCCTAGGGAAGACCTAGGACACAGGAGGGCCTGTGTCTCTCAGCTGGCCTGGGAACACCTTAGATGTTTTAGAGCACTCTATAGCACATGGTCTCCCTCTACATTACTCTGAAGTAAATTTTTTGCTGTATGCAGATGATCTTATCCTGATGTCACCCACTTATGCTGACACTTATCCCAAGTGTCTACACCTGGACCTGCTAAAGCAGTACTCTCAGACTTGGGCCCTGACAGCCAACCACTAAAAAACAAGACTATCACCTTTTAAAAAAAAAAAAAGGTAGAGAGTCATGCCACAATTCACTTTAGGGTGACACAAAATAGAGACTTGTAAAGAATAATTACTTGGTACGGAAAATTAGTTCCACAGGAGATTCAGTCTAGCAGTGCAGGAGCTATTTTTCTCTTTATTAGTGTTAATGTTATGTCTTTTTGTGAATTATATGTTTGTAATCTCTGCAATGGACTGGCAACCTGTCCAGGGGGTACCCCTGCCTCTTGCCCTATGTGTGCCCGGATAGGCTCCAGCAGAGAGAGAGATGGATATGCAAAGAGGAAGATGGATAAGGAAAGAGAGATAGATAAAGAGAAAGATTGATACGGAGAGAGAGATGGATAAGGCAGATAAAATAGATACAGAGAGAGATGGATAATGAGAGAGAGAGAGAGACCGAGAGAAATAAATGAGGACAGTGAGGCAGATGAATAAGGGGAGAGAGATGGATAAGCAGAGGGAGATGGAGATAAGGAGATAAAGAGAAAGATGGTAAAAAATAGATTATATGGATACTGAGAGAGAGAGAGAGAGAGAGAGATTGATTGATAAGGGAAATAGATAAGATAGAGAAATCAAGTTTATGTATATAGGTTAATATGCCAGACCCAGCAAGGCAACAAAAACATTTCACTCCCCTGCTGCACTTTATTTATTTATTCATTCATCTTGTATACCTGATTATACCCTAACTTGGGATCACAGGGGAGCTGGAGCCTCCCAAAACTTATCCCAGCACACATAGGGCCAAAGGCAGAAGTACACCCTGGCCAGGTGGCCAATCCATCACATGGCCACACATAGACGAACAAACACATACACATTCATGTTTTTTGGAATACCCAGAGTAAACTAACGCAAGCGCAGGAAGCGCGCAGCACAGAAAGACGCTTTGCCTGGGAATTGAATCCGGGGCCTTCATTACTGTTTTAATTTCATAGCTTTTATCATCTAAATAACCTCATTAGATAATTATGTGCATCTGTTTAACATACATTATTAAATGTTACTATTTTTCTATTTGCTAAGGTTCAATTATATATTTAAATAAAGCATTAGTCATATAAAATACTTTCTTAAGTATGAAAAAACTCTATGTAGGCACAGGGGCCACAAGCCAGTGACTTCTGTGCCAGTCCCAAGCCTGGATAAATGAAGAGGGTTGTGTCAGGAAGGGCATCTGACGTAAAACATTGCC